>VWZE01021246.1:334340-390787 GCA_013396675.1 Eubucco bourcierii | reverse complement strand
ATCCCACCACGTTTCAGTGATGCCAATGACATCACATTGCTATGCCGCCATATTACTTTTGTCTGGTATAATGAGACAGGTGTGGGTGTTTACATCTGAAGAACTTTTCATATTTGAATATCATTTTAAATAAAGGTCCTCGAGAGTGCACAGAAAGTGAATACCGCTGTGACAATTTGCGCTGCATACCATCCCGGTGGATCTGTGATCACGATGATGACTGTGAAGACAATTCAGATGAACGTGACTGTGGTCTGTATTTTCTGATTGCTGCCTCTTACATATGCACACTTTTGTTTCTAATGTGATAAGTTATTGTGCAAAATGATCTTTTTTTTGGGAAACATCACTAGCGGAGGTCAACCAGATCACTTCAGTCATTCCACCAGAAGTAGAGGATGCCATAGTTTTAATGGTCTGGGAATTTGCAGTCTTTTTTAAGATGTTGTTCTGAAAAAGTAAACACTTTGTCTATATTTGAACAAGAAGACTTACTAACAGTTACTTTTGATTTTTTTTTTTTTTCAGAGCTGAGAACCTGCCACCCAGGTTATTTCCAGTGTAATAGTGGACACTGTGTTGCAGAACGCTTCAAATGTGATGGAAATGCAGACTGCCTTGATTTCTCTGACGAAGCAACTTGTCGTGAGTTTCAAGCTTTGTAATTGGTGCTCATTGAGCTAATTTCCAGAAAGATTTGGACTTTTCTCTGTCTTTATGTAAGATGAGTCCTTAGTGGTACAGAATTCTGCAACGCTTGGTGATGTCACTAAAAATTCAGTATATTTTGAAACATCTTTTTAATGTCATAATGGGTTGCTATTTTTTACACTGATTGTAAACACATTCTTAATGCTAGGAAATTAATGTGTTTACAAGGTCCAGGAGAAGACATGCATGTGACCAAACTAAATTTTTCAGCTATTCCATCCACACCACAAGATCCACTGCTTCTGTTGCTTAGATACTTCTTCAGTCATTCACATTTGGTGCCAGTGACGTATTTATCTTTATTACTGAACTAAATTTGTCAGTAATAAATTCAAGTAGATTTTGTTAAACTAACAACAGTTTGTTCACAAAAGCTTCTGGGAGTAACTTAAATTGCTTTACTACTCATTCAAACCTGTGTTATATTATAGATACTAAGAAATCCTCAGTCCTTGTACAGTAACAATAGTTTCATAGAATCATAGAATCATAGAATGGTAAGATTGGAAGGGACCTCAAGGATCATCTAGTTCCAACCCCCTGCCATAGGCAGGGACACCTCCCACTAGTACAGCTCACTCAAGGCCTCATCCAGTCTGGCCTTGAACACATCCAGGGAGGGAGCATCCACAACCTCCCTGGGCAACCTGTTCCAGTGCCTCACCACCCTCAGTGTAAAGAACTTGCTCCTAACATCTAGTCTAAATCTCCCCTCTGCCAGTTTAAGCCCATTGCCCCTTGTCCTGTCATTGCAGGACCTTGTAAATAATCCTTTGCCAGCCTTCCTGTAGGCCCCCTTCAGATACTGGAAGGCTACTATCAGGTCCCCTCGAAGCCTTCTCTTCTCCAGGCTGAAGAGCCCCAACTCCCTCAGCCTGTCCTCATAGGAGAGCTGCTCCAGCCCTCTGATCATCTTTGTGGCCCTCCTCTGGACCCGCTCCAACACTTCCATGTCCTTCCTGTGCTGAGGGTTCCAGAACTGCACACAGTACTCCAGGTGGGGTCTGACGAGAGCAGAGTAAAGGGGCAGAATCCCCTCCCTTGCCCTGCTGGCCACGCTTCTCTTGATGCAGCCTAGGACTCGGTTGGCTGTCTGGGCTGCATGTGCACACTGCAGACTCATGTTGAGCTTTTCATCAACCCAGACTCCAAGGTCCTTTTCCTCAGGGCTGCTCTCCAGCCATTCACCACCCAGCCTGTATTTGTGCTTGGGATTGTGCCTACCCAGGTGCAGGACCTTACACTTGGCCTTATTGAATTTCATCAGGTTGGCCTGGGCCCAACTCTCCAGCCTGTCCAGGTCCCTCTGGATGGCATCCCTGCCCTCTAGCAAGTCGACTGTGCCACACAGCTTGGTGTCATCTGCAAACTTGCTGAGGGTGCACTCCATTCCTCTGTCCATGTCACTGACAAAGATGTTAAACAGCACTGGTCCCAGCACTGACCCCTGAGGGACACCACTTGTCACTGGTCTCCAGGTGGACATTGTGCCGTTGATCGCCACTCTCTGGGTTCGACCATCTAGCCAATTCCTTATCCAGCGAGTGGTCCATCCATCAAGTCCGTGTTTTTCCAGTTTGGTGACCAGGATGTCATGTGGGACAGAGTCAAATGCTTTACTCAGGTCCAGGTAGATGACATCAGCTGCCTTTCCCTTGTCCACTGTCGCTGTGACTTCATCATAGAAAGCCACTAAATTTGTCAGGCAAGATCTACCCTTGGTGAAGCCATGCTGGTTCCCACCAATCACCAGTTTGCGTCTTTGCAGTACCTCATACTGTATCTGAAAAAATAATATAAGGTTGGGCTGAATATTTTTTAGGAAAGTCTAGCATTTTATTGTAAATGAAATGTCATACTGATTTTCTTTTCTGCAGCGACACGGTATCCAAATGGTACATACTGTCCACCCACACTGTTTGAGTGTAAAAACCGTGTCTGTATCCAGCCATATTGGAAATGTGATGGCGATAATGACTGTGGAGATGACTCTGATGAAGAACTTCACCTTTGCTGTAAGAACTAAGAATTATATGAAAATTAACAATGTGCATAATAAAATCTCTAATTACTATAGAGAGAAAAATTAGAGAATAATTTCAGATAGCATGTATTCTCAAAGGTACTGAGCTTTTAAAGCTAACTGTATAGTCAGGAGTTCTTTGCAAATATGGTCGAGGAGTCTTGACTTTTTGCTCTAAAAATGAAGGTTTGGAGGTACTACTTAAACAATTATTTGTCAGCTGTGCACTATATAGCCTCTTAAATAGCATGTTGGGTTTTCAGTAAGTTTACTTCTTAAACAAATCTAGAAACTTCGCTGTTATTTGTTTATATGTTATATACTCTATGCCTTTGGCCAAGGGAGATGTACTGTGACAAAAAATGTGTCATATCCCAACATACAACCACCAAAATGTGGAGTCTGAATGTCTCTACACCTTTTAAAATACAGGAAACATGTAAATGTTACTAGATAAAAGTATTTTGGATAATTTGTGACTCAGTGGCATGAAATATCAAAGAGTGACCGACTTAATCTCTGTGGTTTCAGTGGACATCGCTTGTGAATCCCCATTCCGTTTCCGATGTGAAAACAATCGTTGCATATATAGTCACGAGCTGTGCAACCGGGAGGATGACTGTGGAGATGGAAGTGATGAGAAAGAGGAACACTGTATGTTTGCACAAATTCAGTAATGTGATGTGCTTAGTGTTTAATAAAGACTATAGAAATATCAAAATTAAACCCAAGTTATTAGAACTGTACCTCAGTATGAAGCAGTCTGAACTGTGATTACTGGTATTGTCTATTTGTAGCTCTCCATACAAGTAACAAAAATCAGCAAACTGGTCTGAAAAGTGCAGAACATGATTTTCAAAATCATTACATTTCATAGTGAGCAGTGGCAAAATTGTATCGACTTACTACAAAGTCCACTTTGAAGGAGAAAGAGCTTAGATGTATCATACAATAAGGATGGGATGGAGAACTAGGACTTGTAAAATCAAGAGAAATAGGTACTTCTGAATTTGTGACACTGTTATGCTTGTAGCAACAGTGTTTATATTTAGGCCCACATTCTACAGAAGCTCTCTTCATATTCAGCAGGTTTTTACCCACAGATACCTTATGTGGTTCTCATTGATTATGTCTCGTATTTTTATGTTTATGTGTTGTATATGTTTTATATTTTTATATATTTTTATATTATCAAGTTTAATCAGTTTTGGTTGGTAAATGATACTATTTGCTGGCTTTGCTATGCAATATTCTTAAAGACTGTAGTTTACAAATATCTTAATCTTGTGAAGTCTGCAGTAGATGTATAAACTATATTGTTAAAGGATATTACTAGATTTGCACTATTAAAGAAGAACTGAAGTCAGCTATTAACAAGAAGAGTTTACCTTCTGTCTTTATAAAATAGAGAGGCTTCCTTCATGTCGTGGAGATGTGACTGGAAGTCAGGAGGCAATGGTTATAGTTTTAGCTTTACTGAAGTCTTCTGAAGTCAGTCTAGTCATTATTTTACCAGATTCTATCAGTGTCCTCATTAGCAACGTAGAATAATGCTGTATGCCAGCACTGTGTAGCTGGAGCTGTGACAGGAGTCTTTCTTTTTGACTGTAGGTAGAGAACCAACCCCTAGACCTTGTACGACTGAAGAATTCAAGTGCAGTAATGGAAATTGCATTCCTCTGCATTATGTCTGTGATAATTATGATGACTGTGGGGACCATTTTGATGAAATGGGCTGCAGTAAGTAATAACATCAATAGAATAAAAAATTACAATGCTATTGAAGTAAAAAATTTCTGAAACTGATAAAAATTTTTCTTCTTGAATAACATGATTAGAATTAGTGATTTTTAATCACCCCATTCTAGGGTTATCCAATTAGTCATGACAATATCTTCTGTTTTCCATTTTTTTGGAAGTATTGAAAAGATGTGTAGGTGTGGCACTTAAGGACATGGTTTATTAACACTTGCCAGTGTTAGGTTTATGGTAGGACTCAGTGGTCCTAGAGTGATACTTCAACCTAAATGATCCTGTGAAATTTAACACTCTAAAATATCCTTTTTAGGCTTAGAGCATTTATGCATCATAAAAAAAGGGGTAACCTTGGCTTTGATCTTGTTTTGAAATGGTTTGCATTATAAAGGCAAGAATGTACAGATATTTCAATCATAATTACAGTACACCATGCTATGAAGTTACTCACAGGCAGACGCTGAACCGGTATGGGTTGCCCTAGTCCCACTAAAATCAGTAGCATACTGAGATGCTTCTATTTTCCTGGTTTTAGACATGACCACAGAATTCTGTAAGCCAGTCCTTAGGGTGACAACCCTCTCAGAAACTCTGCACAACTTTTATTAGCTATGCATTATAAATTTACATGCATCCATTTGGATACAAAAGCTTTAACTTGAGCTTTGAGGCAAGAGAGAATATTCTCATGGAATCTGGGAAAAAAAATTCCTAACTTTTTACATCAATATGTAGTCAACCGCAGAGTGATGAGCATGTAATTGCTGTAATTTGTGAGGCTTCGATAGCTTCAAGTGAAACTATGCCAAATGATGCACAATCCAGAAAGCTTGCAAAATGTGAATAACTTAAAAGCCTGTAATGATGTCCATTTTGAATGGACAAATGATGTCCATCTGGTTGTTCTGTTTCATGTACCATCTCAGTGGTCTTTAGGTAACATAACCTAATGCAATGACTTGATGAAAATATAAAAGTTTAAAAAGGACATGGAATGGTGCAAACCAGACTTGCAGTCAGTGCTCTGCTATTTAGGGATAGAAGTTGAATGCAAATTAGATATTTACATTTGTAGCCTTTCCAACATTAAATACCTGTGTTAGAGAGAACATAGAATCTTGATGTGCATGTGAGTATACAATGAGTTTATTCCTCTACATGTATATGAAATTGAGCTGTTTAAACATAATGTAATCAGCATTAAGATGTGTATGTGTAGAAGGGATAATGAACTTACTGTACTGTCTTTGCTGTAGATCTGTATTTTTTTCTCATACTCTATCAATAAACATTTTTTTTCATTTAGTCTATTTCTGTAGCACATTTGAGTTTGGAAGTACTTTGTGTATACGTAGAATATATCAGAATCAATGGAATGCTAATTTTCACTGTCTGTTGAATGTATCTATTATCCATGATTTCAGTTTTCTATTATAAGTATGTTTTAAAGGACAGTGAATTCTGTGGATGACCTTTATTAAGGTTGGTGGGCTTTAGTTTAGTTACAGTGTGAACAAACTCTCACCTATCTAATTTCCAGATACTAATAATGTAGAGGGGGTGTTATGCATGGTAGCAAAAAATTTCATGTACCTGATAACCATTTTCAATTATAAAAATGATCAGAATTATGACACTCTTTTCTCCCTTATCACTTTATTTTTTGTTATAATGCTATAATTTCCTTTTTTTGTTTTCTTTTTTTAATTTCCAGATCCTGGAACAGAGCGAACTTGTGCAGAAAACATCTGTGAACATAACTGTACCAACCTGAATGAAGGAGGCTTTATCTGTTCTTGTAGGCCAGGGTACAAGGCCAGTGAAACTAATCGAAACTCTTGTGATGGTATTTTCAATCTTCTACATATATTCTCACTGATGAGTGCTCAGTGATCTGTCCCTTCATCATTCTAATGTGACTACCTTTTATTTATTTTTTTTTCATTTTAGCAGGATTTTAATACATTTAGCAGATGCTTCCTAAAAAGTTGTGCTACTGAATCATGTTTTCTAACAGGCAAGCCTCATTCAACAAAGAACCAGCTCCACATTTCAGAATTCTGTAGATACATGGTTTTGCTTTACTGTCTATGGGTTTTGTCATATCTCTGCAATCTGAGGGACAAAAATTTGCTGAATGTATTTATTGCCCTGGTTACATGCAGGTAAAATTTGGTGAGGAGTCTACACAAAAGCAATGGTCATGAATAACAGTACTTTCACAGTTGCCATTTCAATATGTTTTGACAAGAGCACTTTCTGAGGGCTAGGTATCTTTGTTTCAGCGTTCCAAGAAAACTTTGGCTTTGCACCTCATTGGAGACGTGGCTCATCTTTTCTTTCCTTAGTGATCTAACATAAAAATACATGATCAAAAATGTCTCTCTGAAAGGCAATTTGATAAACAGGAGCAGTGCAGTTACTCACAATCTCTAGTTAAGATATGATACAAAAAGTAGGTGAATGCTGAGGAATTCTGTTAGATAATAGATGCTGATGCTAAAGATCAGTTATTATGTCACTGATCTTTTAGAGTATGTGGGGAAGGTACAAACCTACCATTTCATGGTGTGAAGGAAGAAAGAGATCAGGCTCCAGGAATCTTTTCTCTGCTTATGTCTAGATATAAACGAATGTGAGATCTTTGGAACATGCACTCAGAACTGCAGGAATTCCAAAGGAAGCTATGAATGTTTCTGTGCAGATGGCTTCAGGTCTGTGGGTGATCAACAAGGGAAACAGTGCGCAGCTAATGGTATGTTAACTGATATCAAAGTTGGTTGCTACCTGTAAAGGGCAACTTAAAGAATGTAATACTCTCTCTTTTTCAGAAAGGGGATAATAAAAGTCAAACTTTATTCTGTAACATGATATCTGTATTCCACCCATACCATACTCAAGAATAGAAGTGCTCATCTCTGCTTCCACTTGTAAACATTTAAAATAATGTCTTTGTTTGGGTGCTTGCCTTTCTTTCTTCTGAAATTTTCTGCAAACAGAAACCTGTTTATCTTGTAGTTGTCATCAGAAGGCAATTCTTGAAGTTCAGGTTTTCTTTATGAAAAAATGCATCAGAAGAAAGTTACATTAAACTGGTACAAATCAAAGGCATTTTGATGACAGGTTGCTGTTCACTGTTCATGGACTGATGAACACAAACAGAAGGACTTTGACCAATATTTAATGTCAATCACTAGTTTTTTATCAGTGCAGTCACTACAGTGTGTGACAACTAATTACAACAGTAATAGGTCATTCAGAAAATTATAGTAATAGAACAGTAAAAATAAAGAGCTGAAGAAAACAGAAAAAAGTGACAATGCAGAAGTATTTACGTAAGAGACAGAAATAGTATTGTATTTACAACTTTAAGAGACACATGACAGAAATGTGGTGTGTCTAGTCAAACAGTAAAGTCCTCGTAACAGAATGCCTGTAGCCAAAACTGCTCCTGGAGGTTTTGAAACCTGGAAACTATTTGTAATACAAGAACAAGAAAACAAGGTCTCCAGGTTTCCAGTCCAGGGGCCTAATTCAGCAAGCATTTTTTGTCAAGCCCAAGACTGGAAGGACGAAAGGATATTAGGACATTTGCACCTCAGCTTCTACCTGGCAGCCTCTTTCTGTACCTGGGTCAGAAATCTATTTCTTTGAAACTTCTATTCATAGGCTTTATTTGGAAATAATGTAGACATTCAAAGTTTCCAAAGCTGTGACAGAGATTACGTGGTTGTACCTGTAACATGAAAATTATTGTGCCTAAAAATCTGCTTCTGCATATGCCCTGAGTTCTGCAATGTGGTTCAACCTCAGCACTCATAAATGAGGACTTCACTTGCCTATGTCTGCTACAGGCCTGATAGTAAACGTTTTCAGAACACATATGGAATATACTAGGTCCTCTTTCTCCTGTAATAGCATACACGTTGGAAATGCTGTCAATTTCTATGCTGCTTTGTATGTTCTTTAGGGTATAGTCACTCGCCTGTAGTTTAACATGACTTAGAGGTAAAGAATAGAATCAGAGAATTGTTTCGACTGGAAAAGGCTTCATCCTTTTCAGCTACAAAATGTGTAGTGAAAAGGATAATACTATCCTCAGCAATAAGCATTTCTGAAGTATTTTATGGATTTTGCAAAACCAAGAAATTTGAATAGCTCTGTAGCTTTAGAAGTGGCCCTGTATTCATTCTGCTTTATGTGAAAACAGAACTTGTGGAAACTGTGACTAGAAATCACTCTCGTCTGTTTCTTCTAAAGTGAGAGACATGCAAATAAAATGTGTGATTGTTTCTCAGGTAATCCTCCATTGTTACTGCTGCCAGACAATGTGCGTATTCGAAGATACAATATCTCATCAGAACAGTACTCTGACTATATTGATAATCAGGAACGCATCCAAGCTCTGGATTATGACTGGGACCCTGAAGGGATAGGCCTGAGTGAGTATGTGTAGAACATTCATACCAGTCAATATATGGTTGAGTTAAAAAAAGATTAATTTCTGCAGCATAGGTATTTCATTTATACTGGAAATCAAAACAATTTAGATTAAATGTCTATGTCTTGGTTGAATGTATCCCTCCCCTCTACTCATTCTTCAGCATCATTGTGCTTCCTTTAAAGGCTTTAGTTTAGTTTAGCTATATTTTGTTTTGGTTTTCCTTTTGTTTTCACTTAAGTTCAGATGTTGAATTGTGGCTCTTCAGGATTATGCAGTAGTAGATTGCTGTTAATGAGCCCTTTCCTTTTTTTCAGATTCTGGCAGTCCCCAAACCTGGCTTAAGTCTTGCAAGAATTAATCTTTATACTAAACAGGAGTGGCGGCAGATTGTTATATTAGCTTCTATCTTTGCTTCTCCATCAGCTTCCCTGCTTTTGCTTTTTTCACAGAGCCACTGTCTGGGGCCATTAGGGTCATTAGAGACTAAATTTCTCTCTCTGCAAAGACTCCAGAGTTAAGATCTTCCATTCTTGAAAAATATGTTTCTTTATAATATTTCTTTATAATCTAGGTCAAGATGATAATATTTCTTTATAATCTAGATCAAGATGATAATATTTCTTTATAATCTAGATCAAGATGATTTTAGATGTACATCTTATTTATGATGAGTGGCTTAAAAATTTACATGCTAATACAACGTAGTTTAATTGAATAGACAAATCCATGTTACCCGTAAAGAAATGAGTCGGATGTTTTCACATTAAGAGACTCAGGAAGATTAGAATTTTCAATAAATGTGTGATAACTAGACCTTAAGAATGAACTTTGTCAACTTTTTTGAAGGTATTGTATACTTCAGCATTCTGGGACAGGGTTCTGAGTTTGGAGCCATCAAACGTGCTTATCTGCCCACATTTGACAGCAGTAGGAACAATCCTACAAAGGAAGTTGACTTGAATCTGAAATACATAGTTAATCCTGATGGGTTAGCTGTTGACTGGGTTGGAAGGTAAGTGCACTGGAAAGCCAGAAAAATACCATACATTGAATTTGCCAAGAATCTGATCAGGAGGTGCAAAATCCTCAGGTTCTTCTTTATGAACTATCTCTGAAGATACCTTTTCTCAAGGTCATTCAGAGAAATATAAGCTCTGTTTGCCCAGATAGCGGGTTAATAGGTCAAATACATTTTGCTGACTGCATCATGTGTTCTTTGAGGAAAACTACACTGCTTCGTGACCTGTAGATCAGTTGTGCATCAGTAAAGTGATAATATGATAATACCCTGGCCTTTGTGTCAGATGGATTATTCTTCAAAGACTCAGGAAAGCTTCAGGGAACAAGTTTTCTTGGCTCTTCAAAGGAGACCTCCCCAATCCATAATGAAATTTGTCTTTTATCTTTGCTTCTTTCTTACCACCCTTGAGCTAATCTGAAATCAGAAACAGATGAAGTCTGATTAATATATGTTTTGTCAAAGAATGGTTACGTTTTTGTAATTGTGTCTCAGACTTTTTTGGTGATTGTGTGTCAGAGTTTTTTCTACCTCTCCTTGACTGCGGCTATTTGTTTAACTTAATCCTAGAAATGATGACATCACTGGTAGTTTTCCCTCCCTTGGAGGAGAACTAGGAGAAGGTTGGGTATGACTTTTGGGAGTTTGATGTCGATGGTGCAATTTTTTACTTGCAATGTAACTGTTACATTGTCTGAATTTTCTGTTGTCAAATCTATATAATCAGGAGAACAAAGATAAAGTATTTATCACCAGCATCCCAGTGAAGCTAGCACCTTCAACACTTTGAACAACGTTAAAGCGTGTTTCAAAACAACATATTTAAGTGTCTGCACGGTATATAAAAACTTATAGTTTAAGACAGTCTTTCAAGCTGTCTACAAAATCAGAACTACAGTGTTTTCTCACATTCCCAAGGCAATTGTAAGGTAATTTATTTCATCAGAAGACACTGTGTTATTAGTGAGTACATAAAAATGACCATGTTTATTAAACGTCAAAAAGATAAAAGAGCCATGATAATAAGTACAAGCAAAACTTAAGGAAGATTCGACTGGGTGGGCTGTTCACAGAATCACAGAAACATTCCAGTTGGAAAAGACCTTCAGGATTGCCAAGTCCAAATGATAACCCTACTCTCTAAGGTTCACCCTAAACCATATCCCTAAACACCACATCCAAATGAATTTGAAACACATCCAGGGGCATTGACTTGACCACCTCCCTGGGCAGCCCATTCCAGTGCCTCAGTTGTTTGTCTCTTACAACCCCCAGGTCCCTTTCTACCAAACAGCTTTTCAACCACACTTGGGGGCCGGACTAGATGACTTCTGGAGGTCCCTTTTGGCCCAGACCATTCTATGATTCTATGATTTCCCAAGTCTGTAGCATTGCTTGGGGTTGTGGCCCAAGTGCAGGACCTGGCATTTGGCCTTCTTGAACCTCATGCCGTTAACATCGACCCACTGATCCAATCTATAGAGTCCCACTGTAGAGCCTCCCTACCCTGATGATGATAACACTGTTCATAAGACGAATAGCATTTGCATCTGACATGATAACAATTTGCTCATTAACATCCGTCAGAAGACAGAAGTCTAGAAAGGAGCTGTGGGCTAACAAACTGAATATCTTTGGAGTGTGAATTTCGTCATCTCATGGAAAACAATTTTTAAAGATATCTCTTAGCCACCTCTGGTGCTTAAAAGTAACAATGAAAATTCTCATTAGCCCTTTAATGAAGATTGAAAACAAACAGAGGCAGCTGCAGAAACTTTGTCAGAGGAGAAACTGATGTAGTGATAGATCACATTTTCTAAACTCACCTATATTTAGGGTCTGTATTTTCCAGACTGAAAAAGTTCAGATATAATCAATGGAGTGTTATTACATTAATTTAATCTGGGTTTGATACAGCTTTTCTTCTTAAAAATAGATATTAAAAAAAATTCTTTCAAGAATAAACAATTTACTTTTGTAATGTTTTGTGTTGTATGTAATTCAGACATCTTTACTGGACTGATTCGGGGACTAACCGCATAGAGGTGGCAAAATTAGATGGACGGTACAGAAAATGGCTTATCTTTTCTCTACTGGATCAACCAGCAGCTATTGCTGTCAATCCAAAACGGGGGTAAGTACTGCAGGGCATCTTGAATTATTTTTGGTGCTATTCAATACCAAAAATCCTCACTATGGTAAACCTTGCAGGAAAGACTAAGAGAGTTTTCTAGAGTTTTCCTTTACTAATGTTAGGAAATGTGCATACATGGGAAACCATTTTAGGGTTATATTTCCTAGGGATGCTAGTGTTAGTGTCAATATTGAACAAGTCAAATAAAAATTCTCTTTCTACAGTACTGTGTGCCCACAGCATTTCTGTTACTATTGAAACAGGGAAACAGGTGAGAATGTCTCTACTAGCTCCAGGCAATACAGTCATAGCCTCCTCCACAGGTGGAAACGGATACAAATCCACTGGTACATGGAATGGCAGAGCTTGTTTTACATCTTGTATTATATGATGGATCACCAGATATTGTGACATGTGCTTCTCTGAGCTCTGAAGCTTTATCATGACTAATAGATGTTCAGGATTCACAGTAACTTTTCTTCCACAGAGAATGAGAAACTGTCATTAAAACCATTATCTCTACAGATCAAGACACAAAATAAACATTCTTCTTTTCATATTAATCTTCTGTACTTGAAACAAACTTGTTTAATATACTCTCTGACTTTCCCAGTCATGTTTGCAAAACATCGGTTGCTGAACAGCTTTGTTTCATAGGTTACTTTTATCATGAGACCCTAAAGGAGCAGTTCTCCACGGTGACCAATTTTGGAACCGTATTATATTGTGGTTCTCACCTTTCAGGCTCATGTATTGGACTGACTGGGGAAGGCAACCAAAGATTGAATGTGCCTGGATGGATGGACAACAAAGACAAACTCTGGTTTCTGAAGACCTTGGCTGGCCAACAGGTCTTTCTATTGATTATTTGAACAATGATAGGATCTATTGGAGTGATTCTAAAGAAAATATTATTGAATCCATGAGAGCTGATGGGACAGACAGAACCATAGTATTACATGGAGGTAAGAATTTTTTATGCGATTAATATAACCGTAACCAAGATGCATACTAACAATCCCTTGAGCTTCACAAGTGACTCTGGCTTCAGGAGTTTCTCATGGAATAAGTCTTGGTAGTGTGTTTTCATCCTTTATACCAGGATAAATAGCACCTCAGGTTCAGAGCTTGTGACGCCTGGTAACATGATTACCTGAGTAATTTATATGACCTAAATGGGGAGCAATGTGGAAAATTTGATTCTTTGAATTTTTTATGTATATTATGAAGTGGTCTGTAGGTACGACTTGAAGTGATCGGGCACATGAGGACGTGTGTGTATATCTGCAAATGTCTTAAAATGAAATGATTAGATAATATATTTAGGCTAAAGAACAGCCAATCATTCAAAGAACAGTTGTATCATTCCTGGCAGAGCTACGTGCTGACAGTTTATTGTATGGTTCCTTTGAGAAGTAGGCAGTCCATACAGCCTTGACGTCTTTGAAGGCCACTTATATTGGATAGCTAAAGAACGAGGAGAAGTCTGGAAGAAAGATAAATTTGGAAATGGAGAAAAAGTGAAAGTACTGACTGTAAATCCGTGGCTTACTCAAGTGCGCATCTATCACCAGCACAGATACAATCAGTCAGGTAGGTAATCAGCATCCTGGGGAGCCATTCTTTACTATGAGATTGAAGTTGGTATTGATATCTTCAAAGAGCTCAGCAATCTGATAATCAGTGTATGATAATATTAATTTCTGAAAACCTAAATATGAAATAGAATCTGGCAAATATTTTTTTGCACACGCAAAGTGAAATCAATAGTGGAATGCCTCACACAGTCCTTTAGAGTCTCATAGTTCTAAGTATTGACTCAGTCCTTTATCTTCTTAACCTCCCTCATGGATTTGTAATAGAGGTGACAGTCGCAATATGACTGTATCCTGGTAATATAAAGAGTGATTGCTATTTAATACTACCTCTAGGGGGCATATTTCATCTAAGGGAAAATACCCAGAGGAATATCTACTATACTTCTCTTTAAAGGTGTTTTACGTTTCAGAATCAGGAAACTCCATGTTACTTGGAGAGGTTAATTTTCTTCTTCGCACTATGCTAGCCCCCAAAAACCATAGGGTCTCCCTTAAGAATTTGAGTGGAGGTTTTGATATAATTGTGTTATTTCAACATCTATTGCTTTAAAAACTGCGTCTAGGCTTGTTTATATATTTGGTGATATACAGTACTGACTATGGAATTGTCCTGCCTTATCTCAGGAATTTGCTACATTGTTTCTTAAACTGTCTTTATCGCTTTTATTTCAGTGCCTAATCCCTGTAAAGATGTCTGCAGCCACTTGTGCTTGTTGAGACCAGGAGGGTACACATGCACTTGTCCTCAAGGGACTCGATTCATAGAAGGCAGCAGCACAGAGTGTGATGCAGGTAGGACAATTTATCAAACTGGAAATTAAAGCAAAGAAAACTTCCTTAGGAATGAATGCAAACACATTACTGAGTAAGAAATAGGGAGGCATGAGCCAACTGATATAATAGATGCTGGTAAGTCAGGACATTTTAGGCATTACTGGTTTGTGGTCACCCTGTGCATTTAATTTAATCTTCTTGCATGTCATTTGTGAAATGGATATAGATATATCACTGCAGTCCAGATCTAGCTTAAAAACTGGTCACAGTTTTTGATTATTGTATTGAAATGCAAAAATATTTTATTTTAAATTTTTTTCAAATACATTGATTTCAGAACTAGAGATTTTCTGACTCATTATGGTCTGCAGTTGTGTTTACAATTTTGTGCAAAGTATTGCTTGATCAGTATAATAGAAAACAATAGAAATTAACCCCAAAGCTTACAGAACTCAGTGTGAACGGAGATAACTTATAGATAATTATCATATGATGGAAAGCCTTTTAAGCACTAGAAGTCAGTAATTCAGTGCTTGATTGTTGCATTGCAATGGAGTCCTCACAGTGCTTCCAGGAGCACCACTGAAATACAATCACTCAGCCTCTCCTGAAAAGAAGGAGCATACCACTGCAGGATTTCTTTCTCTGGCAGACAGTGTGCATTCTTAGTCTGATGGTAGCCAGATGTCCTTCTGCTTGTCCTTGCAGTGTATCTCTAATAAATTATGCTTTATAACATTGTCTGACATCTTTTCTATTGTTAATCTCTGAATTCTCTTCTTTTTTCATTAGAAGAGAAAATATCATGAGGTTTTAAGCTGCCTTAGTTCTAAATTAAATTTTAACAGCAATTGTTAGTGCTCTTTCCTAGTGCCACATGATGTGAGCTGCAGAAAGAGGAGCTAGTGGTGTGATAGAATAGTGAAGACTGTGCAATACTTGTTTAGTTTGGGATCAGTAACACTGTTGATTGCATTTGGTCTTTGCTATTTATTGCTCTGAGGACACTGCGTTTGTTATTAATTGCTGAAATTGATTTACATAAAATGTTCTGGAATTAAGAAAACTGTGTGTGATCTTATTTTGAGGAAAACGAAACAGCAAGTAAGATACACAGCACTGTCTTCATTTTAAATTCTTGACTTTAAGCACATGTTTTAGCCAGTGTACTCTGACTGCCATATTTTGACGTACTGATGAAACATAACTTTTGTAGATACGCTTAGTTTATCTGATCCTTTCCCCACACTGCAGTTACCAAGAAACACAGCCTGTAAAACCTCTGCATTTCTCCTTTTTGTATGTTGTTTACCTGAATATAGCTTTACCTGTAAGGAACATTGTAGCAAAATACTTCCTCTACTTTTGGCTCATGAAAACTTTATGACAAAAATACTATGATATAACTTAACAGTGTGAGACAGACTGTCAGAGTCCATCCTTTATTTATAGCCTATAATGATACCTAAGATCTAGAGCTTTTCCTATGTGAACTACACTTTTCTGGCAGCATATCCTGAGCTCTGACTGAAGGCTAGTACAACTAACTTTTCACTTCTTTTTCTTGTTTTTTTTCTGTTGTGGGTTGTTGTGTTGGTTTTGTTTTGTTCTTTTCCCCTTTCATTTGACTCAGCATTAAAGAACTTCTATAGCTTCATGCTTGAGCCAGCTCAGGCAGTACTGCCTCTTGGGCACGTGAGAGCTCCTGACACTGAGCTGAGACACTGGCATGTTAAAGTACAGCCTTCTACACTACCTACTGTCAAGCCGTCAGCCTGTGCTCTGTCCTGACAGAAAACTAAAGACTTACGGTTTCTCTCTCACTCTGTCAGAGTATTTGAGAGTAGAGAGTTCCCTCTTGTATGTGCATTTCCATCCACTGCTTTTCTTAATAAATGCATCAGTTTGGCTCCCTTTGTTTAACTTCCAGCTGGTAGATGGGAGGTGTCTGGGCAAAAGGGAGAATGTATTGCTGTTTTCTGAATTGAGAGGTTTGAAGGGTGGTGGTGCTGGACTGCATTGCATCAAGCAATAGGACATACAGAGTTTGAGTTGTTTATGCTTAATTTTACTGAATAAGTAATTATTTTCCAAGAACTGATTTTACTTAAAATAAGCTAGTTTGGCAGAAAAATAAATCTAAGAGTGATAAATGCATGTGCTTTTAACAGCAAAGCTTCTGAAAAGTAGTTTGTCATTTTGCATACACGGCTTCTGCTGACATAAGTAAAATGCTAAATGATTGTATTTCTTTTCTTGAAGATGTCTTGATAACACATATGTGGCTTTTGAATTTTGCAGCTATTGAATCCCCTCCCACAATGCCACCAGCATGCAGGTGCATGTATGGAGGAACATGCTATATAGATGAAAGTGGTCTTCCTAAATGCAAGTAAGTCAATATGTTTTTAGGGCAGTTCTGGGTCAGATGGTGCTCATTTAGTCTCACAAAACAAACTCTATGCAATAAGTTGGAAATGCTTCAGAAGATGTCATACATCCATGGTACCACATTTGTAACAAAACCAGGAACCGTATGTATGCATAAAAATAACAGCACATAACCAGTGTAAATGTCTCTGTTTGGGGAAAAACAAACAAACCAAAACCCAACTAACCAACCAAAAAAACTCGAATAAGCCACAAAGAAAAAAAAAACCCAAACACAAAACCAAGCAACCAAACCAAAAAACAAACCAACAACTCAACCAAAAACCAAAAAGACAACCCAAACGCCTGAAGATTCTAGTAAAAAACTGTACTAAAACATCGTAACAATGAAGTAATGCTCAGTAAATGTAGCTTGGAACAGCCAGTAGGTGCCACTGATGCTCTGCTGAAAAAAAATCTTTTTACTTCACTGACAGGTTTTCTGAATCATCTCTTTTTATTTTGGCTTTTAATTCTATGAGCATAGCAGAATTACTATACTTACAGTCAGTGAGATATATAATTACTGAGTATTGAGTTAAAATTAATGGCATGTAGATAAACATTACGGAACATAATAATAAAGCTGAGATCCTAGACTTAAAAAGAGCCATTTGGTCAACTGTCCTTACATTTACAGGTGTTCTTATGGCTACACTGGGAATTATTGTGAAATAGGATTGTCAAAAGGAGTGCCTCCTGGAACAAGTAAGTTTTGAGTATATATTGCACTTGATATTTTGAGGTAAAGAATATATAACACCTCACTATGGTACCTGCTCAGGCCAGGTTTATAATTCTCTGTGCTCTTTATTACACTGAACCGTGCTTACTTGAATGTTTGCTTAATATTATTCTGTCTTTGATAGCAGCAGTAGCAGTGTTGCTGACAGTCATACTAATCATAATAATTGGAGTGTTAGTGGTTGGAGGCTTTTTTAACTACAGACGAACAGGCTCACTTTTACCAGCGCTTCCCAAACTACCAAGGTATGTTTTGAAGGCTTTTATAGCTTGAATGTCTGTGCACAGAAAATTCATGTTTGTTCCTAAGTATTTCTGAAACATCCAGTTCATTTACCATGTATCTATTCTGTTGGAATTTGGGAAGTCCATATTCCCTCACTGTCAGTTGATTTTTGATTCCAAGCAGTATCACAGCTAAGCATTATTTTATAACAGAGGACAATTGTAAAACTCTTCTACATTCTGAATTAGCTTTTAAGTAATAAGCAATATAGAAGACTCTTTACCAGACCTGGAACTGGATGTTCAGTTCAAAAAGACATGAAACATCATAGTTAGATGTGTTTTAATTTTTCTGTTAAACTTGGTCAGATGATTCTAGCAAAGAGATCTTTTTAACTTTGAAAGATTTATCTGCAGCAGTGGAGTCATCTGTTTAAAAGTGATATGAGGCACATATAGTGAACTTCTGTTTCCAGTGCCTGAGAAATCTGTGTTTTTGTAAATTCCTGCTCTCATGACAGTTATATGGTCCAGTGAAGACCAGCTTTGTGAAAGACCATTGAAAAGATTTGATGTTTAAATCAAGGGAAGATGTGGAAAAAAAATTACAATGATTTTGAATGAAAAATGTCAGAATCTGATGTTTTGAAATGTTTTTAGCTTTAAGCCAGTTATGCATTTTTAAAGGTATAAAGTTTCATCTTCATAGTCTTTGCACCAGTTTCACAGTAGTAGCTCTTAAATCAGTGTAATTAAATCTTTACAATCAATAACGTGCATGTAGCTCTAACTGCTTTTTCACTGGAGGACTACACTGAACTAATTGCATTTATTTATAACTTACTGTAGTTAACCTGGGGCATAATTTTTGTGCCAATGAATTCTGCAAGACAGAATTTGTAAGAGATCTTCAAGCTGCTCGTCGAATTTCCCTGTTTCTTGAATGGAAATCTGCATTCACAGATAGTGAACAAATATAAATTTTAATGTACTGACTCAGACTTATATGAGGAGCATTGTTAAACATTACAGTTATGAGACCACGTAAAATGAAGATGTCAGGTTTTTGTCTGAGACTTGATTCAGTTTTCATTTCTGCCATGGATATGCTTTAGTGCTGCCACTTCTCAATCCCTCTTTAAACTATTAACTCACACCTTTACTGCAGAGTTAACTCAAGCTGTAGCTCGACTGTTGCATGTAGCACTTTTCTATGTACAGCAATCATAGCTAATATTTATGTTTTTTCTTAAAACTGGGTCAGCCGATGCCTACAGGGTTAACTGGTAAATTGGTGTGCACAATGCACTAATTGTGAGCAAGAGTTTAAGCATGAGATGTCTTCAATGAGGACACAAAAAGGGAAAGATTATTTGAATGATTCTGTCTTCCTTCACATTGACAAAGTGAATTTGTAGTTGCATGTTTTGGGGGAGTTGCATGCTGAGAGTTCTGTGTGAAAGAACCTGTATTTGGCTACTCATTGTTACCTTTTGCTGCTGTTGTTATTTTGAGCTTGACTGTTCTTTCAGGCCATTTCCAGTAGTCCTCATGCAAATCTAATGCACACTTGTGGTTCCTGTAAATCTATATGCAGACCGAAAGTTTTCTTATATAAAAACAGTAACCTGTACACAGTTTTGTGACTTGCATGCATAAACGTTTTTAGTACAGATGTTGGAATTATGCCCACAGATTTGTCTACCATTTCAGCTGCAGTTTTAAAAAATGTTCACATTGTCAATGAATGTGAACAAATAAGTGGATTCATGCATTTGTCTGCAAATCAACGCTGAAGTAAGGTAGTTGAAATGTAGGTAAATCTGGGGGAATTGTAATTCACTGAGTTCATTTGACGTCTGCCTGACATGTGTCTGACATGTGTCTGACAACACAAAGATTGGTTGAGATCATTCTGAATGGGCTTAAAGTTACAAAACTTGAAGTGATGCAGAGATACCATTTTTGCTTATAGCCAGGAAAAAAATTCAAAGTGATAACTATGCTTAAAAGAACAACTAAAACAAGCTGTATTATAACTTCTGTTTCTGTGTAATCTCTTGTTTTCTTTATTTGTTTGTTTTGGTAGTTTAAGCAGTCTTGTAAAATCTACTGAAAATGGCAATGGAGTGACTTTCCGATCTGGAGCAGATGTGAGTATGGACATAGGAGTCTCTGGCTTTGGAGGAGACTCTGCTATAGACAGAGCAATGCAAATGGTAAGGTTTACTTCTGAAACAAAAATTGTGTTCTGTTTTAGCTAAAAGGAAGACTTTTATCTGAAAAAAAGACAGTGAGGTGATAAATGTGTTTTAGAAAGAGAAGTGAACATTGCTTGATAATTTCCTGGAATGGATTTTTGTGAATTGAAGGCAAGGAACAAATGTAGGCTGTTCTTCAAAATAATGTGACTTTTTCTCAAGAATTATATATAGTAGAAATTAAGTTGATTATTTGCTTTCCTGTTTCAGCATATTCATAGAATACACAGGGAATTAATAGGCAAACAAAAATAAAAAGGAATTTTCTGAAGGCCTTTTTGTTCCATAGAACTAGTTAAAATGTGTGGTTTTCAAATCCAGGCTCTATGTTAGAAGTTTCTGAGGTAAAACTTAAGCCTAACCATAGGATACTTTGCAAGACAGATTATAAATTGAACAGCTTCTTATTTTAGCAAGTTTAAACAAATGTTTAGTGAAGTCTACTTCAGCCACGTTCTGTTGTGTACATCTGGGAAATAGCACATCCTTGTGTTGTCCATACTGTATAGTTTTTTCATGGGAAAAAAATGTCTCTGTTTACCACAAGAAGTACAATGCAGAGAAGATTTTAATTACGGGAAACAGAACACAGGTATGATTGAATAATAAGCACTTGCTGGAAACTCTCTAAACTTTTGAAGTTAAATTACAGACCTAACTGACAGTAAACTAACACAAAATGAAACAGATAGTGAAGATAAGCTCATAATATGTGTATATGGCCTTTTTTGTAGATGAAAAAACACACTCTGTTGCTAGACAGCTTGTGTAATGAAACAATCATACAGAATCACAGAATAGTAAAGGTTGGAAGAGACCTCCAGAGATCATGTAGTCCAACACCCCTGCTCAAGCAAGCTGCACAGGAACACATACAAGCAGATTTTGAAAGTCCCCAGAGAAGGAGATTCCACGCCTTCTCTGGGCAACCTGTACCAGTGCTTCAGCACCTTCAAACCTGCACACCTCCTGTGTTCTAATTTGTGCTAATTGAGATTATCCTATTGCTAAGCACCACTGAAAAA
Source organism: Eubucco bourcierii (assembly GCA_013396675.1). Taxonomy (NCBI): domain Eukaryota; kingdom Metazoa; phylum Chordata; class Aves; order Piciformes; family Ramphastidae; genus Eubucco; species Eubucco bourcierii. Next base: position 369,645 of record VWZE01021246.1, on the reverse strand, counting down.
AGGGTCCTCTTGGCCCCCACCCTTCTAGATATATACATGCATTGATAAGATCCCCTGTCAATCTTCTTTTTTTTCCATGCTAAAGAGCCCCAAGTTGCTTAGCCTCTCCTTCTAAGAAAGATATTCCACTTCCCTAATCATCATTGTGGTCCTCTGTTGGACTCTTTCCAGTAGCTGCCTGTCTTGAACTGGAAAGCTCATATGAACACCTCAATAAATACTGAAAAAAAATAGCTTTAGGCTTGAACATTACCTCAGGTCTTTTTCATGTATGAAAAACTTAACCATACTTTACTTAATCTGGACTAATATTGGCACGTTGACATCCATCTGATACAGGTCTGGATACAGGCTATTTCTACTTAAATGATATTAATTCTCCCTATGTATTCAAAGCATTAAAAAAGGAAATAAAAATGTATTAACTGGGAAAGAATTCAAAGGGTTTGCTTTTCAGTTGCAAAGAACTGTGGGATGTACCCTCTGAAATGTTAACATCTTATATGCACAAGCAGATGTTAGAGGGAAATTTCCAATGTGACTGTTCTTAGCAAAGCTTAGGCTAATGTGAGGGAGCTGACAAAGAGTTCACTATGTGGTTAAGAGTTATGCTTTGATAGCAGAAAGTGTGAAGTGGTGGTTTGTTGAAATGAAGCAAGTTCAGCCAACTAGCTGATGTACTTACTATTCCTATGTTATTTCTCACTATTCCTTAGTTGGCTAGCCTTGGGTGGCTCTTCTTACACAGCACAAAATACTTAACTCAGCACCTTTGCCCATCTGCTTCGAGCTCCATAGCTGCAGCTTAGCATTTGGCACAGTGTGTGAAGCAGCACATAGACAGTGGTCCTGGGCATTGCCTGGGCAATTGATTTATATTTGTTATTTATATATTTATATTTATTGATGTATAATAAGAGGTACACTAAAACCAGTGAAACATTCTATTTTTGACATAATTCATGTGTTATAACTAAGGGGATACACTCACTGCATTAACTCAAAAAATGTATCAACCTCTCTGCTGAGGCAAAGTGAATGAATTGGATTCTTTTACATCTCGGATAGTGTTTAGTAATTTGCTTGTCATTTTGAAGTCTCTAAAATGAAATATTTTGTGATTATGCTTCCTTTGATAACTCTTCCCTGTTGATGGTGTGATTTGTGAGTGTTATCATTCCTCATCATAAAATATTTTGAGTCAGTTATTGAAATGTGGGGCTTTTCTGCCCCCCCTAGGAAATGGGATAATCTTGGAACAGTCAATGATCCAGGTGGCTAAGTCCAGGAGTAAAAGAATGCATAATGAACTATTATTATGATTTTAACAGTTGATAGATTTTTGTCCACACCTATGTGAATTAAACATGCATTGTTCCTTGAGATGAATAACTGGACTGTAAATTAATTCTTAGTATGGAGGTGTTTACTGTACTACAATTGGTTTTTTGGGTTTTTTTGTTTGTTTGTTTTTTCATAGAATGAAAACTTTGCAGTGGAGTCAGGCAAACAGCCTATCACGTTTGAAAACCCAATGTATACAACCAGAGATGGTGGAGCCAGCACAGCCAGTGCAATTACAGTTGTTCAACCAACTCAGGTATGAGAAACCTAGGCTTGCCTTTCACCTTTCTTCTTCCTTTTATGACCTTCATTCCTTCTTTGAAGAACATTGTCTTTCCTTCCTCCTATTACAGGTAGCAGCAACTGGTGGTGAGGAAAATGAAAACTTTGAAAATCCTGTGTATGCCTCTGTGATTTCTACTAGTCCAAAAGAACCCTCTCAGAGTACAGCTGCACCTCAGGTAGGACACAGAAGTGCTTTTAGGCTGCCTTGTTTGTTTTGTGCTCCAAATCAGGGAAACTGAATTATTAAGTAAGCAATATTGTTTGAACTCCCTTTAAATAATGCCATGGAGTTGGTACATGATCTGCATCAAATCCAACTAACTGGACCAAATTTGCAAGATTAACAAGAGCTGGTCAGGAAGAGTTTAATAAGAGAAAAGCAGCACAAGCACACAGTTACCCAAGGTACACACTAAAGTTCTACTTGGATTGAACAACTTGTTCCTGGTCCACCAGCTATTTTCAAGTGAATATATTAGAACAGAGAATTTCCTTTCACTGTTTGTTTTTGCTTCATTTTGAGGGTAGTTACTAGTCTGAAAATTGTAACGTAACTGGGGCTGTGAGTTGTCACTGCTCCCCAGCAGAAATTTGGACTCTTAACAGTACTTTCAAAAACTTTAATGAATTGTACCTTGATAGAACCAGCAGTGTGTGTGGTTTGGTTGGTTGATTGCTTGCTGTTCCCCCACCCCCTATAAAATATGAGAACAACCCCCCCCAAAAAAATTTACATTTTGGTTTTAAATGAAGAAAAACCTAGGGGGTTTGGTAGGGAAAAGTGAAATACAATGTTTATTCAGTGTACTATCATCACTTTTCAGATTTATTAGTATTTTTATCCATGTTTGAAAGTACTGTAAAGGACAATTAAGGTACTTATTCAGTGTGTTCTTGCAGGATATTTTAGCAATCAAGTTCCAAGTATTGCCTCATGTTGATTATTCATGATTCATGAAATAATAACTTTAATATCTTAAAATCATCTGAAGGAACTGTTGCTGGCTTGCTTACAGGACTATTTTCACACATTGTGCACAAAAAAAACACCTCTAATGAACTTAGAATCTGTCTAGTAGTTTCTAGAAACAGTTTCTAGAAACTGTTGTAGTTTCATGTCCCTTGATAATTTTGTTTGTGTTGTTTTCAAGACTTTTTTTTCCTCTTTGACATATTTGTCTGGAATGAATGGCTTGCATGATTTAGTCACTTTATTGCCTCCTGGCATAGCTTTGTGAGTACTGCTTTAGGTAAGATAACACTAACATGTTATCTAGAGGTGAAGAAAGTTTGGTCCCATGCTTGGAATTACAACATAGTGATGTAAGAGCATCCATCTGAAATCAAGGATTTAGCAGTCAGTGTAAGTGAAATCCAACCACAACAATGTCAGTTTCCAGAGAAGCTGCGAGAAAAAATGTGTAAAGCTCTAACAATCTTTATATTTCAGGAATCAAAGTGGAATTTCTTCAAGAGAAAAATGAAGCAAAACATTAATTTTGAAAACCCAATATATGCAGAGGTATTGTTTACTGTTGTATAGCTCTGTTTTTCAGCTAATGTACTGCTGGAAACCCTTGTTCTTGGTTCATAGGATAAAGATTATGGGTAGATACTACTGCTAAGTGAAGCAGCACAAAAAAATCCAGCCTAGGTCAATCAGGACTGAAGAGATTTTGAGAAGTTACAAAATTTCATGCAGAATGAAGTGTTCAGCAGGCATGCGGCTCAAGCAGCCTAACTGCATTGTCCAGATCTTTACTTCCACAGCCCAAACACTGGGGACTGCTTCTAATCTAGAATCTCAGTTGCTGGTTTCAGATTTTAGGTGCATTCAAGCACACTTTAGGGACCCAGTGCAAAAAGGAGACTATTGTTCATCACTGAGTGAAGCATGTATTGCTACCCTCTCAGTTTTGGCTTCAGCACTGTACAAAAATTCAGTAGCTCAGCATACTGCAGCCCTGTTTCTATATGAGCCCTATTTTTTTAATTCATAGAGTTGGATGAGACAGTTCTTTTAAGAGGGCATCCCAGCAGGTGGTGTGTGTTCTGGAGGAATTCTCCCTTGACTTGAATATGAAGGTTTGGAGTTGTACAGATTTGAGCCAGTAATTTTAACCCTTTTCATCTTAGAGTTTAAAATTTCTGGATGGCTTTAAGTAAGTGAAGAATCTCAGTCCCACGTTCACACTAAAACTAGATGCCTTTTGTGAAGAATTTAGATTTCTAATGTTTGAGTAGGGTGAGAGAGAAAGCTCAAGAAACTTGGAATTAATTTCCCCAGCACTAATCAATCTAACTATTTGCAACCAGTAGTAGTGTCAAAGTTACGTACATTCATGTATATGCATATAGACATATCAAGGTACTCCCGACATGAAACATTAAAATAGCAGTCCCAGTGTGTGGAGTAAGTTTGAAGTAGCATATTTATTTACTCAGCTCTATCAGCTGAGTAGAAATTAGCATTTAATTTTGTTACAGGCAGTGATTTTGGGAAATAACTTATACCACAATACTTAACTTTAGCAAAATACATAGATTTTTATTTAACATTTCTGCAAGTTAAGGTTGAATGTTTTGTACATTAGAATATAAACTTGGATTTTATGGTTATTTGTTTCAGATGGAGAAGGAGCAACAACAGGACACAGAAAATGTCCCTACTCCTTCTCCTTCACCACTTCCCAAGATTACACTGAAGAGAGACCAACCATTAGCTTACACAGCAACAGAAGACACATTTAAAGACACCGCCAATCTTGTTAAAGAGGACTCTGTGGTATAACTAGGTAACTGATTTAGGGAAAATTAGACACATCCATTTGCACATGTATTTTTTATAAGCAGAAAAGTAAGGTTCACATCCAAATGCTTTATAAAAATATATACATCTCTTAGCCAATGGCTAAGGAAGTATGCCTTGTTTTTTGACAAATGCCAATTTCTATTTTTATGAACAATTATCACGATGTACTATATGTATATCTTTGCACTGAAGTTGTCTGAAAGTAATGTTATAAATATAAATATATTGTACATTTGTAAATTTTGGAAAGATTATCTTGTTCAGTGGTGTTGCTAGTAGAAACCTGTCTGGAGTTGGTTGTATCTTTAGGGATAAGTTCCTTATGTAAATGCTTAACCTTTAAAAAAGAAGCAAGGCAAATAAAGGAATGTTACTGATATACAGGATCTTTAGAGTATATATTTATAATGACACCTTTTAAAACTTCTGCTGGAGCTCTGAGCATCTTTACAACACATTTTATATACTACTGTATGTTCAAAATTAGTGTCTGTCTTGTGTTAAACAAATGGTGAAGGAGTCAATGCAGCATTATTATGCTGAACAGTTACTCATGCAAAATGGTTTTCTTCCAATATTTTAACTGCCTGAGATAAAACAGTTTCCTCTCAATGCATAAGGCTCATTCTTTTCCTCTAGGTTGCAATTAACACCATTCCATTATCAGTGTTTTTAAAAATGTTCTGATAGATTTAGATTTTAGTGCCACAAGTACTTAATTTAATGAGGTTTTGTCTTGCTCGTCAATGGAACAACTTTATTCTTGGCTGGAGACTCTGGAAGTAATTTGTGCTGTGAAACGAAGTAGCTAGATTTCCGTAACAGCTTATTTCCAAACAGCAAAATACAAAAGGTAGTGGTTCATTTAAGAAATTATTCAGGTTTTTTAATGTGAAAATTTAATTTTATTGACTATTTATTTCTTAAAGTGGACATTAATAGAAAGGGAAACAGTTTCTACTAATGCAGTCTTCGTAGTTATCTGGTTATTTCTATAACCTTCCATCTGAATATCCTATATATCTGATTAGTTTTTCTATTAATTAGCCAAGATTGTTTCCACAATGTGAACCATTTGTGGAAACTCTGAGTACCACTGCGTGACCATGTTATTTGGCATTCCTGGATAGCTACTGATATAAAGATTTCTAAAGTTATAATCATTGAGACTTCTGCTATTTGATTGTTTTGTAACTCAGTGCTCAAAATATATACTACTTCTAATGAGAATGCTTATAATTAACTTCTTATGTACTTTGATTAGAAAAGACAACTGGAAAATGCTGCTGCCGAATAAATCTAATAAATGTATTATTTTATCACATCCGAATTTCATAATTTCTGTCAAGGCTCTATGTAGTTTTTTTCAGTTGTAGAGACTTCGGTGCACTGAGGTGTAAACAACAGTGCTTTAGATAAAGTCAAATAAGAATAGTGGTTGTTGCTTCACACAACTGTCTTGATATAACATCACTGACCTTGTATCACTGTAAGTCCCCATTAAATAAACCATCCCTTAAAACAGTAAACTCTTATTATTAATGATTTTAAGAGACTACCAGGGTGGCATGAACGTAAGTCCATAAAACCTTAATTCAACTAACTTTCATGTCTTGAGTGCTTTAATGTAGAAAATTCCTTAGAATTTTGACACAGCATACACCTGTAAGGCTATGAGGAAAGGAATCCTTTGAAAAGCAGGTTGCTGTTCTTAAGTGTTTACAGTATTCTTTAAACAAAGAAGGTAAGGCTAACATTTTGACAAGACTCAGTTCAGATTGCATGCAATGAGAAAATGTAGCATCACTTTTGTGAGTGGTCTTTGTCAATAGAAAGATTTAGAACCACTTTTGGAGAAAACTGCTAATATGAAGGCCATGTATCAGAGATTATTTGCTACACTCCCCCCCCCACCCCCCCCCACCGTGCCATAACATTTTAACTTTTCAGATGTGGAAGAAAATCATCCCTGGGATAGTGGATAGATAGTATGTAGATTTGATTGTTTAATGTACCTGATAAGGAAGGATTCCTAAGCTTCAACTGGGCCTCTTCCTCACATACCACGATGGACCCTTCCAATTATTTAAAATTTAATTTGCTCAACCCCTAACTTTGTTTCTCACTTTTATTCTTTTTCCTTTTTGAGGACATTCCCTTCTTGGATTCCAGAATTCTGGACTCACTCTGCTTCAAAGAGGGGTGATTTTTAAAGATGTCAGCACTTTTCTGTAATCTGCCAATTCAACATTATTTATTTGTTTGTTTATTTATTAACGTTTTTTTTCATGTACGTTCTCTTTACAGCTGTCAGGCCAGATAGGGAACAATATGTCTGCAGGCATTTATGATCAAATGAAGTAAAGTAAATTTGTTCTTTAAGACACTTGCCAGAGAATAGAACCTCAGTGTAATGCTAAGAGGTTACTAAACAATTTCTGTCCCTTTCTTGCACATGTACAAACACGCACACCCCTACTCACACACACAGAGTGATGAAACTCCTTTTCTTACATTTGGAGTTCTGACCTGCACATGGTATTTTTGTAAGCTTAATTCAATTGCTCATTAATGATTAATCACCAGCGCGGCTCTTGAGCAAATACAACCTTTATCCCTTCAATTTTAATATCTCTAGGAACACTGGTTTGTGAGCCTCTGGCCAACTGCTTAACAGATAGAAATAGTGTACAAAAGGCACAGTAACTTCAACTAATATTTTGCCATTCTGAACACGCTCTTTGTGCAGATAAGCAAATTTGCTATAACATACACAAATTACTTGTTTCATGTAGTGAGTGAAATAATCATGCTTTCATTTGCAAAGCACATTGAGACAGAAATGTGAATGCATATTATTTTTCGTATTTTTCTTCATAAATTTTATTTTAACTTTCTTCCTAATGCTAGTGTAAGTTTGGATACTCGTTTTGCCTAGTAACAGATTACATTATAGTTTTGATTTCCTCTGTAATTCTTTATCTGCAAAATAGCTTGTATTTTATCTCTGCACAATTGAATACTCAGATGATTAGGTGTGGTCAGATACTACAGATGTAATTTTTTGGAAGATGTTTCCATATCTAGGGTTTGTTATTATTATTTGCCTTCATGTCTTGTATTCAGAAGCTTGTGAAGTTTATCACTGTGAAGTTGGCTGAATATGACCATTAGCAAAACACCCATGAAATAGATGACTAAATCTGAGTAAGTACATCTTGGAAGGTTCACATGTATAACAGACCTTCTGAAAGGCCATTGTTTCAAATTCACTAGCTAGCAGCCTATATATCAATGAAGTTTACTTAAAAAACGGATTCTATTAGTGATTTTATTTTTCTTATTTAAAATTATTTTATTGGGTGAGTAGTATTAGCTAGCTTTGAATATTTTATGAATGGAGATTCTATACAAATATCATCTCTGAGCATAAAAAATTCAGAGCCTTCAAAAACAGGCTTGCAAATCCAGCATATCTGCAAACTTGGAAATTCCAGGTAAGGAGGTGTGAGGGCTGTCACAGATCTTGATTTAGAATCATCCCAACTATGCCAGTTTGTCACAGATGAGTGTTTTAGATCACTTAAAGAATTACTGTCAAAGGTATAATGTTAACAACAATAATATTATAGGTTATAATATGATATAATATTTATATTATTAAAGCTATATATTAAAATAATGTTAATATATATTTGTAAAAGTGTGATGGAACAGTTTCATGGCAAGGCTCACTTGAAGAAACACAGAAAGGAAAATTGTGTTAGAATTTATTTGGAGTTATTTACTCAAGAGACTGAAGATGCCAAAAAATTAAGGGAGACGCTCCCAATGGGCCTCCTTGTTTTCCAATCTCCTGATGGAGGTTAGGAGTGGCTAGGTCAAATCTTAGTCTCTGATTTGATCAACAGTTTGTCTAATCAATGAGATATGAATGTTAAGGAAAAGCTGTCGTTGAGTTGTAAAGTCCACAATGGAACTCCTTGCTTTCTAAACTCCTTTTCAGAAAGAAGTCTAGGTGTGGCTGGATCTGGACTTAGACCCAGACTTGGTCAACAGTTTACAGCTAATGGAATTAGCTATATGGCTTTCATTAGTCATTTGTTCAGCATGCTGTCAGTCACCAAGGGCCTGTTGCTAGTAAGTGGTCCCCTGTCTTGGGTAAGGAAAAATCTCTTATTTTCAGATAAGGAATCTCAAAGCTTGGTGTTAAAAAAGTGCCATTGGTCCATACGTCTAGTGTTAGTTTACCCTGAAGTTTGAACCCTAGGTTTCCCTAAGCATTTCAGGCATTGAATCTCATAAAAATAAATAGTTTAAATAGTTCAAATAAGGTACTTCTGGAGAGGGAGGGACCTCAAAGAAAGAAATCTCTGGGCAATGATACCCATACAGGCTATTCACCTGTCCCTCATGTACTCTTCACATTGTCTTCATGTGTCTTTCAGCTGACCTTTGGTCTAATAGTGATTCTGGTTTGAGACCTTATGACTGCTTACTGGATTCCTTCAGTGCCTTCATTGTGCGATGCTGGTTTGTGTGGGGAAGAAGATGGGAGGGATCCAGGTGCTGGGCTGGTGGCCACAGCTGAGGCTCATTGGAGCAGTTCAGGCCCTCAGGCACAGGTGCCCTCAGGTTCATTAGTGTGGGGACCCAGAGCTCTGGAGTGGGTAGCAGTTGGATGTTGTGTTCTGTGGTGAGGCCTGTCTAGTTGCAACCACTGCTGACAGTTTTGGCCTCCTTATCTTCTGGTTGACACTGTCTCTGGAGTCCATGGCTCGGGCCTTTACCTTCTTTGCAGTCTGTACCAAACTACTAGTTTGGTTAAGGGAGGTCAAGTGCATCCATTAGAGAATGTTGGAGGGTGGAGAAAGTGTCTTCTGAAGGGAATTTAAGCAGCCTAGTAATTGGTAAAGAAAAGGACACCTGGTTTTGACAGGATTGATATTTATTTCCATGGAGCTGGTACTGGTTTAATACTAAATGTTAATTAGAACTTTAGCTACTGATCTCCCACTAGCTGCTGGAACTGGAAACAGCATATGCAGCAGCGAGTCAGATAAACAGCTTGGAGCATAGGAGAGAAACAGACAAGAGAACTTTGCATCCCATCCAGCTCTGTATCGTGTCCTGGGGTATTTTGCTATCAGGGCATGTTCCACACATTTTATGACCTTAGAAGTATCAGTGTTACACAGTCTTTTCACTGACGATCTTTGAGCTTTTATATCTGCAAAGAAGAAAATAAACCTAAAAGCATTTGTGTGCAACTGTCTTAGTGAAACCATCCTTTATGTTCAAAGGTTTAAGGCTTGCTTTAAGCTACTGGCTGAGAGCAGTATAGCTGCAGTAGAGCAGAGACAGAAATGCTGCAGAACACCCAAGAGCCTGGAAAATAGACACGTCCCTGGCCCATATTGTGAGCTACGTCTTCCTGAATGTAAGTGCAGTGTGACATGGCACAAATTTCCAGGTACCAGTAATCCTTAAACTTAGTATGTGGTCATAGCAATCCATTCCCCTTGGTCATTCTTTCTCTAAATATGGAGGGATCAAGGATGGCAGCATGGTACCATATCTCATCAACCTCCTGTGGGAACTAATAGCACATACTTTCACTAGCATATACATAGTCCATAACAGCAATGAATTCTTAATGAGTGTTACTGACATCCAGCAAATGTTCACATAATCACAGACTAGTTGAGATCAGAAGGGACCTCTGGTCCAACCCTCCCTCTTCAAGCTAAATCACCCAGACTAGGTTGCCCAGAGCCATGTCCATACACTTTTTTAATATCTCCAGGACTTCCCTGGGCACCCTGTGCCAGTGGTCTGTCACCCTCACAGTAAAAATGTGTTTCCTGATGTTCAACAGCAACATCCTATGTTTCAGTGTGTGCTCCATGCCTTGGGTCTTGTCCTTGGACACCAGCGAAAAGACCCTGGTTCTGTTGTCTTTATGGGCTCGCCTCAGGTTTTCATACACATTGGTAATATTTGCCCTGAGCTTTCATAGTCTTTTTTCTACTTACAGTCAACAAAGTATTTTTCTCCATAGGAGTCCCTGGTCTCAGAAGTCAGTCTATTCCAAAGTCTTAAGAGGTGTTTCTCAGTGACATCTGAATTAGCGACTCCAGCTTCAAAGAAACCATGTTCAACAATGCTTACTTTCACTCCAAAGTGCCGCATCTCTATCCTAGAAGACAAAACCCCAATAATCATCCCTGACCACCCAATAATGGCAGAACCACTAAACATAAGTAAGTTGAAAATCCAAGACTTTGATTCTTATCTTCAAATGTCCAAATTAACTTTATAGCAGTGTACCTGCCCTGTGAAAACATAACAGATAAACAGCTCAGGAAGAAAAGCAGTGTCAGGTGGATGCACAACTTTGTGTGGTTCTTCTTAGACTGAGGCAAAGGATGTGGCAGCAAACTGCATCTTATCCATGTATTACCAAGCTAAACTTTTGACCGTTTCAAGTACTATTGCATCATTTCAGCTTTCAGCAGGAACAGATTATTAAAGTGCCTGGGAAAAAGTAAAAGTGAGCAGCTAGTTTCAGTTGGATTAGAGCTTTATACTGCATCATATGGTTTAATGGCTATGATTAAGTGATTAAATGTTAGTGCAAGAAAGGTTAGTGTCTTTTCTGGTAGTGTGGTTCCTTCTGTGTAATTTTGAGTTGCAGCACAACTCCTTTGGGATGAAAATGGCCTCTTTGTCTTGCTGGACAGCTCTAGAGATTGAGACAGCTATGTTCCAAAGTGTGCCAAGGAATGGACCGTGTGTATATTATCCATTAGTTTATATTGTATTTCATTAGGGCATATGTGCCATTTTTAGGCTAATTGGAATATTTTAATGAGAAAACATGGATTATAGGCTGTGAAAATAAAACAATGGTGATGTCTACTTCACTCATAGGTTTGCTGAGATGTATAAAAACAAGGACACAAACATAGACAAGACAGTATGTCAGTGTTTGTGTTTCTCCTCTGCTTTTGCCATATTAACTGTTTCGAGTCTGCTTCTAACCCCCCCCTTGCTGAACCTTCCAACTCACCTTGCATGTAAGGCAGACCCTGGGATAAGGTAGGGGGGGGGGAAAGAAGGTGGAGAGGTGGTTGGGAGCCACTCCTGGGCACTCAGATTTCTGGGAGGGGTGTTGTGTTTCTGCATTACTTTTGACTTGTGTATTTCTGTGTGTAGCTATAAATATTTGTATTTTATTGTAAAAAACTGCTTATATACTGTGCTAAGATGTGAATATAAAGCTTCATTCCTTAACTTACAGCTGGCTAAGTCTTAGTCTTGGTGAATTCATATGTGGGGGTGGGTAACTCCCAAACCATCACAGCATATACTTACTTTATGTAACTATTCATAATAGTTTGCAACTGTCTTTCCTAGTCTTTGTGAAGACTTGACTTGATGGGCTAGGCCCTAGCCTTCTCAAGGCAGTACAACACATCTGGCTTCAGCAGAGTGTGCTCAGATTAATTTTTTGAAGTTACAAGTACCTTTGGTAACATGGTTGCTTTCTGGAATTGCCCAGCTTAAATTGTGGAGCATTAAAGCAAAATAAAATGAGTTGTAAAGGTGCAAGTACAAGTAAGTTCAATTTGGCTGGGAAACTCTGGGTGTCTGACCAGGCTATACTATTGATGTACTTTTGTGTATGCAGTGGATTCACATCCATGACAGCTGCATGCTAACCATTTCTCCAGGATATGAATTTTTTTCCTAGTACAGTTTCCTGATGGACCTGTTCAAATTCTGGAGCTTTGAAATCCCAAACCAGTAACCAACATCCTCTTACTTTTGTTTCCCTGTTTAGTCATGATTTCCAGAGAGAAAATGAGAGGGACAGACAGTCCCTCTTTTTCAGCAATTCTGGCATCTGTTCTTGGACTCATGCACATATTTCTGTGTACTCACCGTAAGGGGTCAGAGAAAGCTTCTATGCCCCATGTGGACAGTCCGTAGCCACCCTCTATAAAAGCCAGGAGGCCTTTGTTGTTAATGAGATTGACTACTCTTCCCTTTGCTTTTTTCAGAAGTGGCAGAAGCTTGAGTGTGATTTCAATCAATCCCAGCAGACTTACATCTAGCACTGAGTGGAAGTCTTCAATGCTTAGCCAGTCAGTGGGTGCTACAGGTGCTGCTCCTTCAGCATGACTCACCAAGCCAAAAAGACCTACGAGGATTACAAAACCATTTATTTCAGTATGTGGCAATATCTTATGCTAAAGGTTCATATGTAGCATTGGGAACCAAGCACACAGTCTGCAAAAACTAAAGTGATATGAATATAGTTGTCTGGAGTTTGTATGATCTACTCTGTACATCTGCCAAATTTGCTGAAGGCCTTAGGCAATGACTCTAAAAAAGCATGGATAAAAAGGGAAAACTGTTTTGCTTGGAGATACAGGCCACCATACTGCACTTTATTATTCTGATCCGTTCAAGTATGTGGACTTCTAATATGCACTTACAATCTTGTGAGAATCAACTGATCTACGTAAACGTAGAGACTGATTTTACCGTGTTGGGGTCTAAAGGTCTGAACAAGACACGCAGATATTAGTCAACGCTTTAAAAAATATTAGCTTGACACTGTGTATTGATCATACTGCTTTACTACCTTATAAATTGCTTGAGGAACTTAAGATAAATAGTGACGCTTCCAAGAGTTTGCTGAGGACAGCCTATGCCTGAAGAGAGAGGCCAAAAGTCCAGCACTCAGCCTCCATAAGGATTTTCTCAGACAGAGGTGACAGCACTAGCAGTAGTTGCCCTGACCAAGAGCATGCGACTTTCCACAAGCTGAAAGCAGAGGTCTACCAGAGGAGGTAAGCACTAATAGTTATGTTGTCTTTGGTCTCAATGACTACATTCAAGGATGGTCTGAAACCCTCATGATGAGGCTCACAATATTTTACAAGCTTTAGGGAGAAAGTCCTACTGGTAGAAGATACACACTTTGCTGTTTCAGCTTGTTAATTAATGAATTAACAAGCCTATTGAATATTTGGTATAACTGTGTGTTACAGCTGGTAGCTGCAGTGCTGTGATCCCCTTTGGTGGCACTTAATGTCTAATCTGAGCTATCAGTGCTGAGAAGAAACATGTATTCCCATGCACTGAATATATTTACCACACAAATCCTTTTATCACCTTGACAAAAACAACACTTGAACGTTGTTTCCTAACTCCGTTCATCGGGATTGAAGGATGAACTTTTTCAGACAGAACTCAGCTCAGAGTTGTATGGTAGCAGTAAAGGAGAGCTATCCATGCAAAGCTCCCAGAGAATGGGCTGAAATGACAAGCATTCTGTTAGTGTCTGTGCAATTGCAAAAGTTCAATTTAGCCATGCAAGAACACTCTTCTGCTTAATAGAGGAGTGCTGAAGAAGCCCTCCACCAGCCATTTTTAACTGTGTGAGCTTCTTTGATTTTCAAGAAAGTTATTTCCTGTACCATTTACTATCTCTCCCACTGAGATTCTTCAGCTGCACCAAAGGGTCTGAAAAGCACACCTGGGCTGGTTTTAACAGACTAAACAACCAGATTTTTAGCTTTTGTTGGTGAAAGTGAGGGGAAGCCCAAAAGCATTGCCTGAGAGAAGATCTTTGAACTGAGAAATGATGAACCTGAAGAGTGAATGTGTTTCATCAGTAGGACAAAAAGTGCCTCTGTGGACAGTGAAGAGGCAGCAAAACTTTAATCCAGACCACATTTTGTTATACTGAATAATTTTTCTGGGAAATTACCTTACCACTTACCCTTGTCAGCTGTCTGTTCACACACGAACGCCGCAGCCCTAGCAATGCTGTTTGAGTCAGCTAAGTTCAGGTCCACTGTCTTCAGTGAAAGTGAGGAGCAGGACTGTAGCTCTTGGCCTCCTTTTTCTGTGGCACATGCAGCAATGACACAAAATCCCATTTTGTCAAGCCTTTTAGCCAGTGAGTTTCCAAGTCCAGTGTCACAGCTTGTTATGAAAACGTGCTTTCCATTCACATTTCTCACTCTGTAACTGTCCCTGATGAGCCAGTAAATGATAAGAGAAAGTACGGAAGCCAAAATTGCTATGTGCAGTGAGTCTGAAAGCGAGAGCTAGAAGCAAATAAATTAATCATCTAGAAATGTAATGAAGCAGATGAATCAAAGCTGCCAACCCCTCAGCTTCCTCAGACCTAGTTCCCATAAGAGGCTTTGTTTGTGGTTGCAATCCTTTCAGCTCACTGTAAGTTGAAGGAAAGAAGGGGTGTAAGCTTTGGTACAATGTGATCAGCATCTGTGAATAATATGTGCCTTGGCAAAACCTTCCCTCTCTTGCTTTCAATAGATTTCCACTGTTTCCAAGCTTTGCTGACACATCTTTCTAGTCAGCCCTGTCAGGACATTTAAAGTTGAAAGGAATGACTGTATCCATTCTTACAGTAGGCTCTGGGGTTTTTTTGGTGGACATTTATGATAATACTGGAGAGAGGAATTCCTTTTGTGAAGAAAGAAGACTCTTGTTGATCACCTCTATAGCGCCACCCAGGCCTCTATTTTCATTGGCAGCGTGGAAGCAGAGTGACCCTAGGAACAACCAGAAAAACCTAAGACATAGTGGTGGGTCTGATGACTAATCTGTTGTGTGATGGTGAGTGATCTATTCTCTGCCTGTTAGATGAGGTAGACTTTAGGGCAGTGCCTGAGTCTTCTGTCTCCTTCCTCACTGCATGTTTAGCATTGAGAGATACCACAATAGAATATAGTTTATAGGAAGTAAAGTATATATAAAGAAATGGGGAAATGCATAGAAATACTGCCCTCAAAAAAAAGAAGCACTGAGGGAATCCAAGGTTTCCTAGCTGATGAGGAGGATACTGTTTGTTTATTGCAAAATGTTTTGATAAAATGTAAAATTCTTACCATATAAAATCTTCACGATTGACTACTGGTTTTCTCTTTGTGTTTTTGGATTGTGCAATAATTTTATCAAAATAATTCATTTATGCAACTGTCTGTGGAAAGGTGGTAAGCATTTCCCAGACATTCCGTTAAGAAGAATTTTTTTACAAATGCTAAGCAGGTCATTTAGGCGCTAGTTACCTACGTATATGTAGAGGTGCAGATGTTTGCCCTTTAAAGTGTAGTTGTATTCAAAGAATATGCTCAGAGAAGAGGGAGTCTTTCTGCCTTAAGACATGAATTAAGGAAGCCCAGTATATTAGGCCTGGTTGCTAGAACTTATCTGGTTTTCCTGTTCCTACTGTGTTTATGGAGTGATTTGGATTTATTTTGACTATATTTTGCTGTAACCTCACCAAGTAGGAATGGAATTGAATGAATGTTGGACTCTCATTAAATAATTAGTCACATAGCTGATAAATGATAACAGCTGACAACATTCATTGCCAGTAATGGTCTTCTTTTACATAGTTGAGTGCCTCGATAGTCATTGATATGGACTTTTGGGCTACTGATTAATGCTCTCTGATTTTTAAAATGTTAAGCAAATATATACAGATAAGTTCTTTCTTCTTTCAGTGCAATCCACAGGGAGGCTCCCACTGAATTTTTAGGGTGTTTGAGCAGTTCCTGGTATGTAGCGGTTCTTTTAGCAGTCTGTCTCACTGTCTTTAAGCTGATGTAGTCAGCCCTCTGGTTCAGGCACTTCACATTAATACTTGGTGTTTTTTACTGTGAATGTCTCTTTTAAGTCTGACAAAGTCTGCACTCTTCCTGAGTGTATGCACTTTGGAATCACCTTTGTAATGTTTCACCAAGTTGGTGACATTCATTTTGTGAGAGGACTCGAAGAATGTGTTCTAACCACGTGTGATTCAAAGTGTGTGAAAGAGCTCAGGCTAATTCAGGCTTCTGTACTTTAAAGCAAAGCCTGAAAACAGGATATTGCAGCAGCTGATCATATACCCCATAGACCCCAGTCTATATGCAGTGATGTGCCAAGGAATGACATTTCATTTGGCTGCTGATTTAGAATTTGGACCTGAGCTAGGCAGAGAGAGAGAAAGGAGTTGCTACCAGCAGGCTGTTGTAATCTTGTGCCAATAAATCTCAGGAAACTACTCAGCAAGCTGAGCCTCTGCAGCTCCTGTCTTCCCTATCAGCTGTAGACCAGTGTTCCTAAACCAGTAATCCCTAGCCACCTAGTTGTCTCTGAGTAGCAGTGCTTCTTCTCCAGTAACACATGGACACTCAGTACTGAGCACTGTGGTGGTTTGTTCTGCTGCAGCCTACTGCTATTATTTATTCTGCTAGGTGATGTTATTGCTTCTGGAAGGAGTCTGGGGTCAAAATCAAAGGAAACAGTATCAGTTAAAGTTTCCTTCCAAGCAAATTGTCTAGTTCTGTGAATGTACAATGCTATGCAAAATACTTTGATAAATGTGGATCACTTAAAAAAACCACTTGTCTTCCAGGGACATACTGATTTTGAAATAGCTGCCTGGAGTAGCAGACTGCTTCCAGAGAAAATGTCAGCATGATACTTTAAGAATATTGATATATCTTCATAAATATTGATTTCTGATTATTAATATAACCAATAAATAATCAAAGGCAAATTCTACTTTCCATTAAAACTTTTGATATTTGCCTGGCAAATTGAGAACTCTTTGAATAGAACTTTGCTTTTTATGCCCAAACAAGTGCCATTATATAAGCAATTGATTTTATAGAAAAGCAACCTGGCTACACCAAGAGCCCTTTATTTAAGATCCTTAGATGACTGCAAAATACAGCATCTACTTCTCTGCACTAAAGGAGCTGAAGCATATGCATAGTATTGAAGTGGAATATTAGTGTTTTGCTCCCATAGCAAGTTCGCTTTGGTAGTTACGTCAAAGAACCTTAGGCTGGGGTCAAATTTTGAATGTGCTTTGGATTACTTTATCTGCCATTGTGCTGGCAATGCAAACCTCCAGAAGTCAATGCTCTGCAATTATTTGGAGTCACCTGTCAGGCATGCTGAGGAAACAGCACTCATGTGCTCAGGGTTTAGATGAATGTAACAGCACTCTCACAGATCATCCAGCAGCTCTTCAGAGTCTAGGAAGTACAAACTTTAATAATCAGTCATCCTGACAGAGTTACAACCCCTTTGGTCTTCAGTTAACGTGTCATACAATTATGCAGGTGCAAATGCATCACGTCTTTCACTCTAAGTGAACTATTCCTGCATGCACTGTGCTCTGCACTTTTTTGTTTCATGGAAGAGGAGAGCTTTTTCACATGCTTAGGTGAAATATGTCAGTGTAGTAGTTGAGCTTGGTGGTCAACAGATAACTTAAGATCTTCACTATTATGCTACCTTAAAATAAATACATCTCCAAACTCTGCTACTTAGCATTTTGCAAGGAGATGAATGTAGTCTGGTACCATGTGGATTGATTTCTTGGCATGATTGTATCTTTTCTTATAAGGCTTGCACTTCTGATTATTAACACAGCATTTGTAAAAGACCCAGGAAAATAAAAACCTATAAACTCCTAGGTTACTGACCCAGTAACTGAAAAAAAAACAATCAACCAACCAAAACCAAAAACAGTGGAGAAAGATTCCAGATGTTAGAAAGAATGTTCTTTGTTAGCATTTTATGCAGACCCTGCAGGTTCCTACTTTCAAAAATTCAGAGATGATATAGGGTTGGAAGGGACCCTCAAGCATCATCTTCTCTAACCCCTTTGCAGTGAACAGGGACACCACCAACTAGATCAGGCTGCTTAGGGCCTCATCAGGTCTGATCTTGAGTGTCTACAGGGGCAAGGCCTCAACCACATCTCTCAGCAACCTGTTCCAGTGTTTTACCACTCTTGTTGTAAAGAACCTGCTCCTTATGTCCAACCTAAATCTATGCTGCTCAAATTTAAACCCATTACCTTTTGTCCTGTTGCTGCAAGCCCTTCTAAACAGTCCTTCCCCAGCCTTCCTGTAGGTCCACTTCAGATAAACAACAATAACAATTTCACATAAACAGCAATTCCTAAAATCACTCTAGGTAGGAATGGACTGCACATTCTCTTGTCTCTGAACTCAAAACAAATGATCAGTTTGTTCTCTTAGCTCTTTATTCTGCAGATGTGTGTCAGAGGTACTGCTCACTAACAATAGACGCAAATTCTATTTTTGTGCTGTTACTTACGTTCTGGAGAGACATCTGCAAGCTCAGTCTGTACCTTCAGGTGCTCACGATGTCCTTTCACCAGTGATTTCCAGTGTCAGAACACAGAAACTGTCCAGGTGGAACTTACAAGCTTGTGCACAAAGACCCGCATCAGTGATAGTTTAAAAAGAAAAAAATCTCGCTGTAAATGCCTTCTGATCCTTGTACAGCAGCTGACAAGTGTGGCCCTGCTCCTGGCTGTTGATAATGACTTGTACTGTGATGATTCTAGCTCAGAGACTATTAATCTTCTGTATATACTTGATACCTGCCTCTCCTACCTATAAGTATTCCTGGCTATATATAGTAATCTACAGAGCCTGAGGGATTGTCAGGACTCATTAGGGATAACTAATCTGCTCAACTGAGAAGGACCCATCTGTGCTTCATCTTGAAACCAGCAGGAGCCTTTCCATTGATTTCACAGAGGTTGGTTCATAGTTCTACCTTTTTTCCTGCACCTGAGCAAGTTATTATAAATACGACTTAATCTTTTAAGATACAGCCTTGCATGTGAAAACTTTCATGGATTATTTATTCTTTCTTTTTTTATACCAGGGCAGCAGCTTTTTGATAATAGAAAAAAATCAATTACTTGAGTAACTAATCAACGTTTTCATTCCACAAACTGTGCAAACAGAAGATCTATCATTTACTGCTAGGCTGCTTCTTTGTTTCCTGACCCAGAGCCTGCTGGGTGCTTCTGATCCAGCTCTGAGTGGCACCGTGTAAACATGTTATCAGAACTCGCTTTCCTCACTCTTCACACCTCCCCATTCACAGCTATGTGCTACACCAGATACTGCAGCAGGGCAGGAAACTTGGGCAAAAACCCTTCTCAACAGAATCTCAGAATACATCTGATTGAAGGAGGCCACAAAGGTTATCCAGTCCATCCTTCGACCCAGCACTGAAGGATCAACACTAAACCACGTCCCGAAGTGCCAGGTCCACATGCTGCTTAAACACCTCCAGGGATGGTGACTCTGCCATTGCCCTGGGCAGACCATTCCAATGTTTGATAACCCTTTTGGTGAAGAAGTATTTCCTGATATCCAGCCTAAACCTCCCTTGGTGCAGCTTTGAACTGTTTCTTCTAGTCCTGTTGCTTCCAACCAAGAAGAAAGCCAGGAATCAAATTTTCACCTATGTCAGATTAATTTAACTGTGTGGGACTTCGTAGAAAGTCTGTGACCAAGAAGGCAAAGAAGATTTTGAAAAATTGCTTGAGAATGTCCTGAAGTACTCAGCTTTATTCTCAGTGTCCAGGTTTTATCATCATGCTTTCTATCATCCTTTGAGTAGTTGTCCCACTTTGACAGGACACGGTGTTGACTTTTTTTGGGAGGCAGTGCAGTAGAGAAAGCCTAGGTATGGAAAAGGGCAACTATATTGAGTGACAGAAAATGTGGAGGAAATAGACCTGGTCCTCCTTGGTGCACATAGTTTCTTGAGATGCAAGTGAGTATGCCCTGATTCTGAGGTGGGTGAAATGCTAGGACAATAAACAATAAAGAACAGCTCTTGATACCAAAAGAAAATACTAAATTTAAATCCTTCTTGAAAATTTGAAAACAGAATTTGTACTATATGAGAGATCAGGATTTTGCTATTAATTTTCCTGCACCAACATTTCTGTTGTAACAGAGAACTTATGCCTTGCATTAACTGAGTGACCTGTACTAGTGGGAGGTGTCCCTGCCTATGGCAGGGGGTTGGAACTAAATGTATCTTTGAGGTCGCTTCCAACCTTACCATTCTATGATTCTACAAGAAAAAAACCCTTTTTTTTCTAGTTTCCAGGAGAGAGAGTGATAAGAAGCAATCACTCAGGGGCCCCCAGAGCTGTTTGAGTGGCAGCATTCAAGAGTGGTTGGGGCAGCAGAGGCACAGCAGGTAGGTGAGCTCATGTAGACTTTCCATTGTGTGACATGAATAGGCAGAATGACAAGAGTGGTCATTGCCCAGAGGGTGGGGCAAGCACTCTCAGAAATGTCTTTTTGAAAGAACTCTTAGTTTAACATGTTGAGTCCCTTATTTTTGATATAAAAGTTATAGTTTGCATTTAAAATTTATGAGGTTTTAGAAGCATTGTTGCTATCTCAGCTACTTTAATTTTACACAAGTGTTTGGAATGGAGGAAAAATTCTTACTAGCTGCCAGACTTGAGTAGGATCAACTACATAAGTAAATGTGTGTTGTGCTTCTGGTAAGGTGGTAAGAGGCTAACTATAGAAACAAACAAAGTTACTACAGGTAAATCCCTCACCACTTACCCGCCAGCGTTCCTGCTGGATGCACTTGGGAGATATTTTGCAGTTTCAGTACAGAGTATTTTTCTGACCAAGAAATAAATATACCATAACTTAGTGTCTCTGATTGTGATTTAGACTATGGTTTCTTTATTTGTGCTAGCTTCCCATCTGGTGGGGAACAATCCTAACAATCATAGACTTGTACTTTCTTATGGGCTTTCCATAAGAAGAGAAAGTCTTATTCACAGAAATGTCCACCGTGTGAGTGGAGGCACTTTTCTTATGTCACTGTAAAGAAACTATCTACTATTGCACATTTCAGTATGAAGAAATGTAGTCTAGTTGCAAACAAAGGCTCCTGATTGCTGCTGAAAGGAGGTTATAGTGATGTGTGTGTTGGTCTGTTTTCCCTAGCAACTTGGGAGAAATAAAGAAGTGACTAAAATGTTTTCCTTTGTTTTCCAAATGATCAGAGGACAGGTAGATAAAATATGATGTAGAAGCAGAAGTGTACTGAAATACTGAGATCTGCCTCACATTTCTGACA
This sequence comes from Eubucco bourcierii, assembly GCA_013396675.1. NCBI lineage: Eukaryota > Metazoa > Chordata > Aves > Piciformes > Ramphastidae > Eubucco > Eubucco bourcierii. The sequence continues at coordinate 348,212 of VWZE01021246.1, read as the reverse complement.
CTCTGAGGCGCTATGACTATAAGCAGCACAATTAAGATGGGGAATATAGAGAAGTAAAAAAACCAGTGTGTGACTTCTTGGACACAGAACCACTGCATACTATCTACAGGGGTAAATTTGGCTGTGAATGGTTAAAGAAACAAATTAATGAAGCGCAAGAGCAGTCTGCTCAATGTCTTCTGTCAGGCAAGAGGATTTGAACTGCATACAGATGAGTGCAAAACATGGAAGCAAGCTGCTCATCTGGCATTTCAGCCTGCATTGGCGGTTTGAGTCTATTTATCTGGTAGTAAACTGTGGCACCTACTCCTCCATATCTGTGAACACTTTGTGCTAAATGTCCAGCTATTTATAGGAAACTTTAGAACCATCTTACTTGATTACTCCTACTAGCAGTCATCAATACTGGAATAAAGATCAAAAGAGTGCATGGGCTTTTATTTCTTACCAAGAAATTATCTGTACAGAAATAACTGAGACTCATTCTTATTCACTTCCTCTATGAACTGCTGGAAAAAATCAAAAGAAAGGATAACTTCATTTGGAATGGTAATATGCTAGAATAAATGGCTACTCAGATTTAAGAGAAGGTGAAGTTGTTTTACTGCGTCTGGCTCAGTGAATTATGTTGGTTTTTTTTTTCCTTTTGCAAAGAGATACTGAAATGTCATGAGCTGTGAGCAACATGTTTCCCTTCGGCTCAGACCACAACTGAGGGGAATTATCCTCATAGTATTGCCCATCTTTCATGAACCACATATTATCTATCATCTACCAAAATTCAAGATTTAGCATGTGTCCCCTAAGAATTCAGAGATGGGAACATCTCTCCTCAGTGCCCTTGATCTACTGAAGTCCTACTCCCTATTGTTTCAGTCCAGTGATTTACTTCTTCATTCACAGAAGGGCAAACTAGTGACAGAAGCTGAGTTTTCCATTTCCAGGACACCAGAAGGCAACAAAGCAGGACAAGGCTTGAAGACATGGAGTGGATTTGGCTAGTTTCAATACTAGTAGCTATAAAAGACGAAGGTAACTCTGTGGGAGCAGGACCAAAACTGGGTGTTTCGCCCTACAGAAATGGATGATTTTTCAGCATAGATTCATGTTTAGGGACCGTGTTACAAAGTCAACTCAGAATTTTTTGATCGTCAGGATTTTTTGTTAAGGATGAGTTGTGCAAATCAGAAGTTTTAGAATGGAACAGAGCCATTCAAAGAAGGTTGAGGGTAGTCTGTGGTCTCAGCTCTAATTTGCCATGCCCTTATTCTGTAGTGCCATTGGCCAAGGTCAGAGAATTGTCCTCACCAGTGTCCCCTGTTGAAAAATCCATGGAGGGCTCATCTCCAGTGAGAATTGACTACTATTCAGGACCTTCAGGACTGTGAAATCTTCCTTTTAAAGGAAGAATGGTAAAATATTAGAAGCCATGAGGAGGAGGAAGAGAAGGACAAGCTCTGGATCAGAAAACAAAGGTTTTGAGCAACTTTTAAACCTGAATTTAGCTTACTCTCTGAAACAATTTTCATATTATTCAGCTGATGTTGCTATTTACTACAGGGACAGTAGTGTACACTGAATTATCACATGGCTAACAAAGTAAATCTGTACTAATGATGATAAAAGAAATGCTGTAGGAATCACTCCCTGTATATTCATTGTGAGATTTTTATTTCCAGAGAACTGTCTGATCTTCTTGCATATAGTTGCTTTCCAAATGCCCTGACTTTATGCTGTGAGATTACCTTAGTCAAATTTAAACCCTCCATTAGATGTCAATGAACTGTAGCCATTGTGGCTGCACGGTTGTTGACCCAGGTGCAAAGAGCCAATGCTCGATTTAAAGATTCAGTTCTAACAAATGGGTTAGAACAACGACAAGATGATGTGAAATGGTTGGGTGCTTCACTGACTAATTGAACAAAATCCTTGCAGTTTGTTGTATGATACATGATTTTTCACAGCCACGGGTGAGTACAAATGTATCATGTTAATGTTTCAGAGTTAACTGATGAAATTCCTTGAACTAAACGGTACCTCTGGTGTCCCTTCACAGCAATTTCAGCTAAGTGCTGAATTCCCTTTACACAGTTAGGGTTTTGTGGAGGGGTTGTGTCTTGGTGGTGTTTTTTTGTTTGTTTGGCTTGGTTTTGTTTTTGTTTTTTGGGGGGAGGTGGTTGTGTGGGTTTGTTGTTGTTGTTTGGTTTTTTGTTTGTTTGTTTTTGTTTTTTGTTATGGAACTATTTGAAGAACAAGCGATTCGAATTCTAATTTGAAGCAAAATGTCTTTCTGCATGTACACTATCATCAATATTTGAGGAACCTAGTTTTAAAGAAACTTTGGGGGCAGAGAAAATTTGGGGGCAGATTTTCGTTATCTATCTCTGTCTGTCATTCCCTTCCCTATCCCCTCATGGTGTTGCCCCCCATCCTGTTCCTCCTATCGCTACCTTTACATTAAATAAAGATCTGACCTGAATAAAGATGTAATTTGAAAATGTTTTCAAAGGGCTTTGGATCAGGTCCTAATGTTACTTCATTCTATAGGATATGCTCCTTTGTTGGCATTTCCCATGTATGACTGGTTTAAATATGGTTTGGGGCTCCTTAATAATTCTTATAAAAATCCAGCAGCCATACCTTAATTGGCTGGTGTTAAATGCTATTATTTTACTCTAGTGCAACGTCTGAGGTATCCTAGTTTGCCATTTGCACACACAAGGATAGATGGGACGATCTAATGCCATCTGTTATTTCTGATTTCTGTTATCTGAATATTTTTTAATGCAGATATCAGCAACAGTATTTTTCAAGGTGGTGTAAGTGATTCTTAGTTAAACATTCAGAACCCAAGGAAGGTTATTTTAATACCCTAATACATTGTACTAATTTGCTGTACTAATCTGTGTAAGTCAACTAATGAATGATGCCTTCTGGACAGAATAGTATGTGGATAGTGTTGACGTGTTGATCTTAAGAAGGTAAATAGGAATATAATCTGTGAAACTTAAATAATCCTTCTGCTTTGCTCAGCGTTGGCAAGACTGTACTGTTATGCATTAATCACTTCAAAAAGATGGGCTAAAATACAGGGGAGACCAGTAGAAGTCATTAGAGGTTTAGAAGTACACTCTACCAAGGAAATATAAATTACTTGCTTTCTTCATCTGAAGAGGGAGACTTTCTAGTATTATTCAAATAAATATAGCCTTCTTCCGAATTGGAAAGGAATGTTATGTGCCATTTCCTTGGTGGATCAGAAAATAAGAGGTTTAAATAAGAACAGGTAAGATTCAGATTAGAACAAAAAAGTAATTTAACCAAAAGGATAGTAAAGCATTAATTGCCTGGGGAGTTCTTCAGGCATCTTTGATAACGATCGGCTAAAATGAAACAAAACTAATTAACTTTGCCTTGGATTCTTAGAACTAATCAAGAGACTTTGGTCTTTTCAGCCTGTGTTACTGAGCGTTCAGTGATGTGCCAAGAATTGTACACATACAATTCAGAAGAGGATAAAAGAGAAAGGTTTGGTTTGAGTCAGCAGTTCTTGCAAGGCAGTTTGGAGGGAAAAGTGACAAAAAAATGAAAGGTCAGGACTTTATGGGACGTGAAATTATTAGAAGTCACACATGCACCCTGAACCACTGGACGAGGTCCTACTGTGTTGCTCCATTTTGATCCAGGAATGGATGTATTTCTTACATCCTCTGGTCATTTTAGAGCCAAGCTACTTCTCAACCCTCCCTCAGCGAGGCACTGCCTGGCTGTAGCTAATCACGCAGGTCTTGCCAATATGAAGGATTCTGATCATTTTACTACTATTAGCAGAAAAAGAATGGCTTCTTTAGAGGATTAAATAGATAGCTGGGGAGTCAAGTGATATAACACAAATAAGCTGAGGAAATGTGTCTCTTATACAGAAGATGTGCTACTTGGGTAAAAGTTGTTAACGTTTTGATATGTGAATATGTTGCAATGTGATTAAAATGAGAGGCTGTGAGAGGGTTTTAGGAAAGTATAAACATACAAATGTTGATGTTTAATGACTAGAATAAGGTACTGTAATGCTTCTTTAGGATGTATTACATTAAACAAAGGTGTGACTAAGATGATTTTGATTATGAAAGGGCTTGTTTTGGGGAGAGCTTCAGCAGACACCATCTTGGATGAAAGGCCTGCCTGGCCAAAACTAGCTCTGCTGGTAGATTTTGTGAAGTACTTCTGTAACAAAAAAGCATCAACTTTGTCTTATTTCTTCTCATGTATGACATGTGCTCATGACTAGTGTCACTAGTTAGCAATAAATCTGTTCAGAGGAGCAGGTCTCCCAGGTAACTCATCCAACCTGCTGTAGGAATGCCACAGGTGTCATTGTGGACCTAGGGTTCCCTTCTGGCCACTGTTGCCCCCATCCTGCTAGCTGCTAGGGTGGGACAAGGCAAGGACAGGTCTTCTGCCTTCTGTTCCCTTACAGCAGAGACAGGATCTGTCATGTATCTGTCATGGATATCAGTCTATAACCTATGGGTGTCACCTACATAAAAGCAGAAGTTTATTTTAATAGATCCATTAATGGGAGCAGGGATGTTTGCAATGGGCTACAAAGCCCTCTGGAGGCACCCTCACTCAAGTTGGGATGCATCGAAGCCTTTCAGAGGCCTTCTGCTTAGAGGTAAATTGGGAATGCTGCTCTGAGGGGGTTTTCTACTCTGTAGTTTCACTGTCTGAGACATCTCTTACAACTTGTGCAATAATCAGTGGCATTGCCCTGAGATAATGAGGGCAAACTAAGGTAAGCAGGAGTTTAATGCAATATACTTACATGGTATGTTCATAAGAAAATGTATGCTGATACTTTCTTTCCCCACCCTCCTGTTTCTTCAGCTTTTCTGATTTAGGTAACTAACCATCATGTCTGACCCTGTTGTTCTGCGTAGCATCAAGCGACATGGAGAGGATAACTATGCTTTTGACTTGGATGGAAAGTGTAAGAAGTTTACTCTTCAGTCAGCTCATTACTTTATAAAGCATGTAAAACAGGTGGTGGGTGGCCTAAGTAGGGTGAATAGTCTACAGAATACTAAGCAGATAGTCTGGGGAATAAATATAGAAACAAGATCACTTTAAACCTTACAGGCATTCTGCCAAATGACTTCATCTCCAGCGAGACTTGTTTCCTTAGCCATCTTTTTGTAAGAATTAGTAAGCATTAGCCCTCTCTGAATCAACCCTTGAACACCCCATCTGTAGGAGTAGTTAAGTGCCGACTGGAAGTAACTGGAAGTCTTTTGAGTACAATTTTTAATCCATTCAATCAAGTACCAGATTTCCTCAGGCTTAACATTTACTATGTTCTCACAGTACTAGTAAAAACTCCAATTCTTGGCAATACTCTTCAGCTTTTCCTTGATTTTGTGCTTTTTTTTATTTTTTGAATTGTGAAATTTCTTTTTAAAAAACATTATTTCCTCTTTCAAAACTTTTGAGCATCCAAAGATTACTATAGCTTTTCTATATGGTTAACGAATAAATTAATCTTCCCTACATTGTCTTCTTTTCTGTAAAATATGTACTGTGTGCTCTTTTCCATACCTTTTGTAGCAGTGTGAACTGTTACTCATCTGCTTCTTTCTTTCAAATTAAGCATCAGTAACATCATTACAAATTCTCTTCCTGCATACAAACAGCTGGCCTGCAAGAACTGATTCACAGTTCCTCACCCTCTTCAGTGTCTTTAATATGCTATCATTTCTGTCTTCAGATTCATAGCTTAGGCTTTCTTCACCTTTGGAGAGTGCTTATTTTGCTATCTAAATTGAGGAGAGTCAAAAAGCTATTTCCCAGATTCTTTCATTCCACTCATTTTCCTCCCAGTAGCCAATTCCTTCGCTATTTGTAAAACATTTTGCATTATGAGCCTGCAGAGGGAACTTGCTCTAAATCTTAACCTTTCCAATAAACCCTGGAGCTGTTACCAGCTGCCAAACTTCAAACCCCTGCAATCTAACATTTCTTTTTCCTTCACAGCTAACTCTTTTCTTACACCAAAAGATTCTTTGTAATACTAATTTCACAAGTTAGAACCTTCCTGGAAAATGGCTGATATTCTTGGGATACATAAATGTTCTTATTGAAAGAAATGTTTACCATTCCTGAGTAGCAAACACCGCAGAATAAAACCAATAGAGTTATTGTTAACTAAAGCCAAACGAAGTTATCTTATTAACCCTAAAAAGCAGATGTAATGAGCTGTTCCCTCTGTCCCAAACTCAGAATGCTTCAGTTTAACATTGTTAGATTTAACACCCTGGAGAAAGTGGAAAAGCCCTCTTCCCTTGGGTAGGAAAAAGACGGAGGCAAAATCTGTGCTTAGAGTGACCTCTTTGCACTCTCTGTGAACAACGATGCAAATTTCCTCTGTGCTTGCTGTGTGAGACAGGCCTACGCATGCTCAGTGTTGTGCCAATAGAAGTGAAGAAAGAAAGGGACTGCTTGAAAAACATACTGTGGTTCTGAACCTGATGCTGAGCTGCCAAGTGCATTATAAACAAACAAGGTGCATATGATTCTCTAAACTACTGTATATGTAGAAGTTTCATTGTCATCTCAAGTGATATAGAGCCAATATTTTCTACGTCAACCCTTATGATTACGCCTATTTAGGGTCCCTGCCAGCACAAGCTGTGCTTTAGGTATGACAACTTTAACTGTATCTCTCAAAAGGGAGCTAAATCCAGGCCTGTTATGGGGACTAAACCCCCATATTATGTTATGTTGCCCTACAGCATAATTACATCTTGTAGGATAATTTCATTTCTCTAAACTATGGTTCCTTAGAGAGTATCCCAAGAATAGATATTAATGTGACAGGTTCATCTTACCCCTCATGGGCACAGCTGCACCTCTTCCACAGGATTTGGAGTCTTTTAAGTTGTTGGAAGGCAGGAGTGAAGAACTACAGCTCCTCCTTTCAAAAAAGCTTGCATGGACTGACAGTATAGTCTTTCTTGATAAGTCTAAGAACTAGTTAAATACTAGCAAACAGTTTATTATCTGGGGGACTGAAATCTTGAGACTACTTCTTCAAGAGAAAGCAGGCATAAATTGATACAAACCTAACAATGACATTTTTGGACCCACATCAGTTTGTTTTGGTGACTAGATGTATCTGTAGGAATAAGATCCTCATATCTCAGGAATGGTCAGGCCCCATGGGGATCTAAGGGGTATGTTTCACATGTACACAAAAGATTATATACTTTAACAACAATTATTAACTAGATTCTGCATTTATTTTCTCCAACAGGTAACAGCCTCAAGAAATCAGAGTAAGTCACACATACAAATGGAACTATCAATGTTTCTAGGAATATTGAAAGAAGTTAACACCATTGGATCAAATGGACACATTTATGGGATGCATGGTATTTGATGAAAAGCTGTACTTTAGGAGCTGAAGTGCCTTATTTGATACAACTGACCAAAACAGTCCTAGAAACCTTTGAAAACATAGAATGATGGAAGCAAAATATGGTCTGCCTTCTGAAAATGCTTTTGACATTCAAATTTGTCTTTCATTGGGGCTTTTAATTTTCAGTATGAGTTTTTTGGTCATTTTAATCAATCTTGATTTGTTTCTCTTAAAGCTTAACTGTGACAGTTTAAAATAAAAAGAATTAGCTCACTTCATTTGAGCTCAGATATTAAGATACAAATGTAGAATTGTAGATAGTTAAAATCTGAAATAATTCAGAGACAGTGACCCTCAGCTATAATCTGAGATTTCGATGGAATTGAGAACCTCCCTCTTCCTAGATCTAAAATTCTGTAGCAGACTGGACATCTTATTGGGTGCTGTAATGGATCCCATTCATAATGGTGCAACCATTCCTTTAGATTTCAACTAATCGTACAGATTAGCAACACATAATGTGAGCACTGAAAAACTGTATGATAGAGTGCGGTAGTTTGAGGGGCCCCAGATTCCCTTAAGAAAACCACAAGGACAAAGTCCTATCCCAGGGGACGGACCTGGTCATCCCTGGAAATTGTAATTTTGTTATTCAATCTCTTAGTCCTACTATCATTTTATAAGTGGGCAGCAAAGTCAATCTCTCCCTTCCTTTCAGCTCTCCAGAGGGAGTCTTTTCTGGGTAACTAATGGGGAAGTAACCTGCCTGCGACCTCCAAGGCCGCAGTGAATTTCAAGCCGCGCAGTCAGGCCTACTTGGGCCCAACAGGAAACAATGGTGGGGGAGAAAACAAGCACTGGGATTTTGGTGGTTTAGCCTGGTTTGGGGGAAGGTTTGGGGGGAATTCTCATGTTCTACTGTCACTATGAACACAGAGACAATATAAGAGGGAATGGGAATAGGACCTTTCTCTGTCATAAAGAAAAGACTAGCCAACAATTTGGATGCTAGGTTTTGTTCCAGCCTCAAAGAACCCAGTATCCACATTATAGCAAGTGTTTTAAGGAGCTGTTTATGAGACCAAGCACAATCTTCAGATAACTTTAACTTCTCTTCTGGTCTCTGTTTAAAATGTAAATGAACTATTCTATTTTATAAATCACTGGTTCCAAAGAAACCTGAAAGAAATCATTGGTCCCTTAAAATTCTGGGCAAAAATGTCTCAAATAAAATATAACCAAAAGAATAAACAAAATAATGTAAAATCTTACCATTTTTGCTAGGAATTTCTATGCATCTGAAGAAATTTTCACAAAGAAGAAAACTAAAAAGTAAGTTAAGTTCAATTCTGTGTACTATCTTTGCATATAGAACAAATTTTGTACTATAATACAAATTTATAATTTTATGTTTTCTGTTCTTGAAGGTCATCAGAAAAGAAAGAAAACAGTATTCGTATTGGCTTCTTTCAGCTGGTAATGAAAGCAATGGGATAAATATTTTATGTGCATTGTACTGCAGAATAAGCGATGGTAACTTGCATGTTTTTTTGGGAGGAAATAGCTGTCACTAAACCAGACTTTCAAGAATTAAACCATTTGGCATGAAATGATGCCATTAAAGTCAATGGGAATTTAATAGAACCCTTTGTCATTTTGTCAGCTTGGTATCGATTATTGATATTTGTGTCACAACCAACTGTTAAACACATTATCAGGAACCTGCAGGTAGATATGGGGAAAAGAGTAAAGACATCTAGGTGACCTTGGTGCATTCTTATTTTTGCCAGAATTTTGCAGTGTGATGTTTGGCAGATAATTTAGCTCCCATGTAATTGTTCCATGGGTATTAGAAGATCTAGTAACTATAGAAACTTAGGAGTACACAAAACTGTAAGGTCCAGCTTTTGTTGGGTTTTGGAATCCCATAGGGTGCATTTAAATGTTAAAATTAATGTAGTAGAGACATGCCCAACCCAGCCGCATGAAGCCAACAGGTTTTATTGCTTCTGTTTAGCACGTAGTCTAGGCAATTTGCCTCTAATGTGTCCAAATTAAATATGGGCTTGACAGCAGTGCTGAGCTAATGCAGTTATATCCATATGGCATGTACTCTAGCTAAGTATCTCAACACTAAGCTGAGTGGAGAGAACAACCTGTCCACACGGAGACCTGTGTCAGTCAGAGAGGGGTCTGAATTCTGTAGTCTGTTTTGCATGGAAGTTTGACTCCTAAAGTGTAGCTGGTAAACATAACATGTTTGCATCAGATAAGCTGAGAGATTAGGTATTGCATATTTGTGCATTTTCTGTGTGTTTGTTGTATTGTCTTTAATCAAGGTAGTCCTAGACTTTTTATGAGCAAGATTTGCAGAACACTGGGAGTGCTACAGTTCTCTTCTGATTTTTTGGTTGTAGAAAGGCCTTTTATTTATTTCTCTTTTTTGTTAACCGATTTATTTTTTCCTTTGGCTTGTCTCTGCTCTGATGTCACTTTCCCATACACACTCCAAATTTCCCCTTTTTCTTCTCTTAGACACACTATAGCACCTACAGAACCTGTTCAGATTCTTCAGCAGGCTATGATTTCTGTTTACACTCCTATTTCAAAATACATATTCTGTATGTACAGTTTGATTGATATATACTCACACACACATGTATGGATATACACGACTTTGACCTCACAATCAGACTTCACACAGGACAAAGGTAACTTAAACCAATGTATCTTAGCTGAGTCACCAACTGCAAGTATGCATATTCTTGGCCTATGGCAAATGTAAGGTAATGGAACTTAGCTCATTTTTTTTTTTTTTTTTTTTTTTTTCTTACTGATGATATTTTTATACATTTCTCATGGAATAAGAGCCAATGGCAAACTTCCTGGCTCAGCCAACACTGTTTAGAATATTAACTATGAAAATGTGCTCCGTTTAGTTGGTTTTCTGCCACAGCATCACAGACCTTGTAGAAATTGGCTAACTCTATTCAGAGGTTCTGCATAATGCCCTAAGGCTTTCCCCCGCCCCTTTCCTCTCTCTTCATCCCCACAGGAAATTTGCAAAGCAGACTATATATGAATTATAATTACTATTCTTAATATTTTATCTAGTTTCTGGGATGATGATAATGTGGAATGATAGAGCTATTAATGTTATACGATAATACATTCATTCACATGGTCAGATTCTGCTGTCAACTGAAAGTGAGCTCATAATAATTTATGGGGCTGTAATCAAAGGTGCAATTAGATTAGATTGGGGAGGGAGTTTTGTCTTTGTTCTGTATTGAAGATAATTCCAAAATTTAAAGATTTGATACCTGTCTGATCCACCTGATTGATGATTTATCAGTATTCAACCAGCATGAAGACTGTCTCTCAGCCAAGATTGTATTTTTTTTTTCTTTCTCTTCAGTTTCGATTTTCTTCATCTATGGAAATTTTAATGATGGTTGTTGGTAGTTTCTGTGCTATTATTCATGGAGCAGCCCAGCCAGGTGTGTTACTTGTGTTTGGTGCAATGGCTGACACATTTATTGCATATGACATTGAAATGCAAGAGCTTAAAGACCCAGGCAAGATATGTGTAAATAACACCATAGTATGGATTAATGGTACTATTCATCAAGATGAGAAGAATGCCACAATAAGATGTGGGTAAGTAGTACACCTGTTGGTGGGTTTTTCCCCCTTTGTTATTATGGCTTGTCAGAGAATGTATTGCTAGTGAAGCTTACATTTTCTGTCCATGAGGCAGAAGAGGGGCATGATTTTCCTAAACAGACCTGTCTGAGATAGAGATATTATGTAGAGAGAGAAGGTCAGCTTGGGTCTTGGTCTTTCAGCTACAGATGTCAGCAAGGGTATTATTTGATCATACTTGTTCTGATAATACATATCTGCTACATATCTGAGTTAATTAATCTGTTTTCTCTGTTGTCACCATGGGTAGTAATAATGGATTAGGGCTTAGGTCCTAAGTGCCTGCTAACTTCTGAGCAAGTTAGCTAAGTTTTAGTCGCTGAAGAGAAATGAGCAATTCCAGGATGCAATTTGTCTTATCTTTTGTGAGATATCTAAGGGAGGTCAGATAACTGCCCTGTAAGAGTGCCTGTTTCTTTCCATTAACTATAATAAATGGAGTATAGATGATGATTCATATACAGATATCTGTCAAAGTTAAATTTGAACCTGTAACCTTTCCTGAGGCTCATTTTTTCAGTCTATCATTTCAAGAGTTTTCTAATCCCTGAGTGACATTTAATTAGATATTTAATTAGAATGAAAATTTACTTGTCCAGAGGTCTCTGAAACTGAGAATTTCACATTCTTAGATGTAGGTGACTGGGGCCAAATTATTTGCTCCAAGCTGTCTGAGTTAGCCCTCCAACATGGGGCTGGCACATAGAATACAGGTTTTGGTACAGATCTTTTTTTCTGTGAAGCAGCAGCAGCTGTACATTGGGCAGGATACATTCAGAGAATCACAGAATAATAGAATGGTTTGAGTTGGAAGTGATCTTAAAGATTATCTAGTTCCACTTCCTCCATAATGGGCAGGGACAGCTTCCACTAGACCAGGTTGCTCCTCTTCTTTTTATTTAATTCAAATAAAATCAAGCCTTTTTCAGTTTGAAGCCATCACTTCTTGTCCCATCACTACATGATTTTGTAAAAAGTCCAGCTATCCTGTAGGTCCCATTAAGTACTGGTAAATTACTAAAAGGTCTCCCTAGAACCTCCTCTTCTCCAGGCTGAAAAACCTCTACTCTCTCAGCCTTCACAGGAGAGGTGCTCCAGTCCCCTGATCATCTCTGTGGCTTTCCTTGGACTCTCTCCAACAGGTCTATGTCCTTCTTAAGTTGGGACCCCAAAGCTGGACATAATACTCCAGGCAGGGTTTCACCAGAGCAGAGGGGAAGAATCTTCCCCTCTATTGGTCAAGCTTCTTTTGATGTGTCCCAGATTACTGGGACTGGTTTTCTGGGCTGCAAGTGCAGGTTTCTGGGTCTTGTTGAGCTTGTCAACGAACACATCCAAGTCCTTTTCCTCTGGGCAGGTCTCTGTCCATTCTCCATTCAGCTTATATTTGTGCTTGGGATTGCTCCAACCCATGTGTAGGACCTTGCACTTGGCCTTGAAATTCATATTTGCACAAGCCTGTCAAGGTGCCTCTGGATGGCATCCTTTCCCTCCAGCATGTCAACCACACCACACAACTTGCTGAGGATGCACTTGATCCCGCTGTTAAATGGTTTGCATGGGTCCAAGTGGGTGATGTCAATTGCTCCTTCCTTATCCACTAATACTCTAACTCCATCACAGAAGGCCACCGATTTTTTTCAGGCACAATTTGTCCCTAATGAGACCATGCTGGGTGTTAACCAATCTTCTTGCTATTTTCAGTGTGCCTTAGCAAGGTTTCCAGGAGGATCTGCTCCATGATCTTAATTAAATTGTAAAAATGGTATTAGATATGTACAGGCATCTGAGGTATTTCTATGAATGTTTTCTGCAAGAGAACAGGAGAACAGGTCAGGTGCATAGTGTTCCTTTTTTTGGATTAAAATTTCAGTGTACCAGATTCTGGGTAGATGGAATAAAATTTGTTGTCTGCACGTTTGAAAAACATTGTCTAAAAGTATAACTGGTAACTGACCTAAAATGACTATTTCAAAGGGATCTAAATGCAACAACAGCATCTCAATGCCCTTCACTTATATTAGGAATAGCTTCTTACTTCTAACTGAGCTAAAATAAATTATAATTTGAGATTAGCAAGCTTATGGTACAAAGTTATATTTGAATTGACTTTAACAGTCCTGATTTCTTCCTGTAAAACATTCTTTAAACCTGAACGTTGTCAGTTGGTACAATGGCATAAAGCAAGTTCATTCAACATTTAATGAAAATTCACTGGGCAACTCTTCCCTCAAACACTGTCTCACTAGCGCCTTTTTGGAGTGTGTAACCTGATGAGGTTTCTTGGAGACATGAGACATGAGGTTTCTTTGTCAGTGACATGGACAGAGGAATGGAGTGCACCCTCAGCAAGTTTGCAGATGACACCAAGCTGTGTGGCACAGTTGACTTGCTAGAGGGCAGGGATGGCATCCAGAGGGACCTGGACAGGCTGGAGAGGTGGGCCCAGGCCAACCTGATGAAATTCAATAAGGCCAAGTGTAAGGTCCTGCACCTGGGTAGGCACAATCCCAAGCACAAATACAGTCTGGGTGGTGAATGGCTGGAGAGCAGCCCTGAGGAAAGGGACCTTGGAGTCTGGGTTGATGAAAGGCTCAACATGAGCCTGCAGTGTGCACATGCAGCCCAGACAGCCAACCGAGTCCTGGGCTGCATCAAGAGAAGCGTGGCCAGCAGGGCAAGGGAGAGGATTCTGCCACTTTACTCTGCTCTTGTCAGACCCCACCTGGAGTACTGTGTGCAGTTCTGGAACC
>VWZE01021246.1:311162-333950 GCA_013396675.1 Eubucco bourcierii | reverse complement strand
CTTCTAACCCTCCTGGCCGATCCTCCTAATTTACCTTGCACGTAAGGCAAACCTTGGGGTAAGGTACAGGGGTGGGGAGAAGGTGGAAGGGTGGTTGGGAGCCCCTCCTGGGGTCTCTGATTTCTAGGAGGGGTGTTGTGTTGTTGTATTACCTTTTACTTGTATATTTCTGTAAATATTGTGTATATAGTGTAAATATCTGCTGTACATTGTGCAAAGCTGTAAATATAGCTTCATCATTTAACTTCCAGCCGACTGAGTGCTAGTCTGGGTCATTTTACAAAGTGTGGGGGGGTGGGGGAACTCCCAAACCTTCACATACTTTTTCACAGGTGGTGAGGCACTGGAACAGGTTGCCCAGGGAGGTTGTGGATGCTCCCTCCCTGGATGTGTTCAAAGCCAGATTGGATGAGACCTTGAGTGAGCTGTTCTAGTGGGAGGTGTCCCTGCCTATGGCAGGGGGTTGGAACTAGATGATCCTTGAGGTCCCTTCCAACCTTACCGTTCTATGATTCTATGAGACTAAAGGGCTGCTCCAGGAGGATGAGCATTTTTTGGTACCTGCCAGTGTCCTATGCTGGCACAGGCAGAGGTGGCAAAGCACCCACTATTAGTGATAGCCCAAGTACTGGAAAATTGCCTCTGGTAGCAAAACAAGCTGAGTGCCTTGTTGTTGTGACTCTAACTTGAAGGAATGCCAGATTAGAAATCTGTGAGAACCTGGAAACAGTACTGCTATTTTTTTTTTCCAGGCTGCTGGACATAGAAGAAGAAATGACCAGGTTTGCAGCTTATTATGCAGCAATTGGTTGTGCCGTGCTTGTGTTAGGATACCTCCAAGTCAGTATTTTGTTTCCTATTTTGATTCCAAAGCTTAAAATCACAAAGTAATGAAGTTTATAATAATTACATTCTCTTTAGCATCTTAGCCCATTTGAGCAGAGCAAATGCTTTCAGTGCTTGTCCTATTGGCTGAAATATGTTAACTCTGGCAATTTGAAAGTTCGTTAGATTTGTGCGTGCATATCTTCGTACAGGGATATGTTTTACCCAGTGAGAGGAAGAGATGCTGCTCCCTTTGGACCACAAGAAATAACTGCTGCCCAAGTGCAGTTTCTGTGGGATCCACATGCCTTCTCAAAATAACAGCTGAAGGGCACTTAGATTCCCAGTAGCCATCTCAACTGTGTTGAGGCCTATGTTTCTACTACAGAGATATTAGAGAGTAATACTAGTACAAAACTAGTATTGAAGAAGAATCACACCATACATGTTCTACAGTAATGGTTCAATCCTCATGACAATTGCTTGAACAGTTCCTGGATAATCTGCTAAAGGGCCTGCTGCTTTGGAAGCTTTTTGTAATTGCAAAAATGACCTGTAATTCTCCTTCCTGAAAACTATCCTGGTGTTTTGCTGAGGTAGGATGCTTGCCACCCCTATATTAGTTACAACTATGTCAAAATTTTTGTTCATATGACATTCATGCAACAGAAGAAGACTTCCATCTCCTCTCAGCCTGCCAGAACTGACAGAAATGCTTGATTCAGAGGCTTTACAAAACTGTTGAATTATTTAAACATCAAAGGCATAAAGCAACTATTGAGTCTGTGCAGCTAGAATGTGTTGTACCTGAATAGCAATTTTATCAATAGCTAAATTGCTCTTTCCTATTTGTTGGGAGTACAAAGACCTTCTACTGAGATTTATCAGCCACATTATGCTCTTGCAGATCTGCTTTTGGGTTATGGCTGCAGCTCGTCAGATACAGAAAATCAGGAAAGCTTATTTCAGAAAAGTAATGCGAATGGATATAGGCTGGTTTGACTGTACATCTGTAGGAGAACTGAACACCCGAATTTCTGAGTGAGTAATCTAGGAAAAAAAAACAAACATATGCTACAGAGAACATTTTGCATCTCCTTCCAAACATAACCGAGTGCCAATAGCTAGGCATTTGACAAACACCTTCTCATGTAAAATACAGTTATGTTCCTGGGAGCAGAGACCAGGATGATCCCCTCCTCTGTCTTCAAAATGACTTGTCTGTCAGTAAATGTGCATGATGTGGATGCATGGGAGGGGGATTTTTACCACAGTTTGTTCTGTCCTTCCCTTTTCCTCCTCTGTCCAGTTCAGAGTCACCTATAATTTGTCTGCTGATGCACAGTCCTCTGAGGCTGGAGATGTGGGTCTTGTACACTTTCTTACTTTCCAAGATATGAAAGTTACATTAGGGGCACACTTCACCTTTCTTGGCTTTTAAAAGAGAAGAGCGAGCCTTAATATTCTACTAAGGAAGGTACAAGCAACTACCTCTAGAAAAGGACCCAAGGTAGATGGAGAAACTTTCCTATCCTGGCTAAACCTTTGGCCCTGAGAACAGTGAGGTTTAAGGCTTGCCTCTTTTCTCAGTGGTTTACAGCTCTTTAACAGCTGAAGGCAGCTGCATGGTGTGTATGTTGGCTCTAGGTGGCTCCATCTTCTTAATCATGCCTGCACAGTAGTCACATACACAAAAGATTTTTCTGTAGTTGAAGGGGATTTTATTTGTCTTTACTTACTGCCAAGTGGTATCTAGAACTTTCTTTGGTGTTCTTTGTATGAAGAATAAATATTACGAATAAGTTGCTGTGAAGAATTTCTCTGGGAAAAGACAGGAACTAAGGATGTATTTATTTAATAAATGACACTTAGTTCTCTGGGGTTTTTTTTGGTTTTTTTGTTTGTTGGTTTGGTTTTGGTTTTTTTGACCAGCATTTTCTTGTGCTTACAAAAAGCTTCCTGACTGGAAAAAAAACCAAACCAAACAAACAAAACCAAACCAAAACAAAAAAACCCCAAACAACCTCAAACAAACAAAACCCCCACCAATCCAACGTACTAACCAAAACCTCCACCACTCTCCTGAAGAAATATTAAAGTATTTTCCAACTCAACACTTAGATTTTTCAACAGAGGACTATAATTCCACTCAATATATCGATAAGCTGACAACTTTGCACTTTAAACCTCAACACCACTTGCTCCTTTTATTCCTGCAGTTCCTGGGTCTTCTAATCTCAGGTATGATGTTGTGGCCAAGAGTGGCTTTCAGTTTGGGTTTTTTTTTCCTGTGTTGGCAATGCATCAAAATAGAGAACAGATGAAATCTGCAGCTGCTCGGGGGCTAAATGGTATTAACTGCTCCATCAGTATCCCCCACATGATAGAGCTGTCATGTTTTCCCACTGATTCCAGTGATAAAGAAGTCCTCCAAAGTTTTCCCACTCTCCATCTTATATAGAGGAAAAATTTTGTACTTCATTGGGTAGAGAAAGAAAAGGGGAGATGGTGGAAGATAGATCTAGAAGACAGACACAACCCTCTTCCCTTTCTCTGTCCCTCCAGCAAAGTAGTGCTGTTCATTCTTAGTGCTGGATGAGATAAATGCCACATCACCTGTAATGTATTTCCATTATCAGACAACTGCATCCAACTGGGATACCTCTACCTCCTCTTTTGAATCAGCTGGGAGGCAGTAATAAAAACCAATCAGTGACTGAGTCTGATGGCAGGACAGGTTATCCAGGGCAAAAAATCCAGTGTCTTTGCAGTATTCATGCATAAAAGTGATTGTAAAGACAGGAGTTTTTCTTCCTGTAGCCCAGGGTCTTTGGAAGGGCTGAGGGTGGAAAGAAGTGGGATGAGGAGGGTCTGTTTGCAAGAGCAGCTAACCCATATGTGACCAGTACCAGCAACACAAACAAAAGATATGCTCACCCATCTTCTGTTGGATTTTCTTTTTTTTTTTTTTTTTCCTCCAGTGATATTAACAAAATTAATGAGGCTATTGCTGACCAAGTAGCAATCTTTATCCAGCGCTTAACCACCTTTGTGTGTGGATTCCTACTAGGATTTATCAGTGGCTGGAAACTGACTTTGGTTATTATTGCAGTTAGCCCTCTGCTTGGGATTGGAGCAGCTGTCTATGGCTTGGTAAGTGAATTTTAAGAGGTTTGTGTTGAGGTATGATGGGTAGGAATGGTCAAACCATTCAGCTGGGANGGTGGGGTGTGACAGAGGAAGGGCAGGCTTTGTTCCCATTTTGCTTATTCTGATTCCCAGAATAACAAACTCTGCATGTGTCAGCATACCTTTATTGGATCTTATGGATTGATACTGTGGTTGCTGAGATGAGAACCTGGGCTACACCTTCTCCCTATTACCACATGCCTGGTTTAGATTGTTACTAGACACATAACTTGATTTTTTTTTAATGCAGATTAGAGACTTTTTGAAATGATCAGTTTTCAGAGCTGGAAAATAGTTGAAAGCCACTACTTAAATTTACATGTCCTTGTTCCTGGCAGCTGCTCTGTCCTCTCCAAGTCATTTCTATTTTGCTCCTCCGTCTTCTCCCTACAAACTCCCTGTCACTGTGCAGAGAAAGGACTATCAAGAGGGAACCTGCAGCATTTTCTGCCCTCTCATCTTCTCTCCCAAATCCGACAGGCCTGAGCAGCTCCTGCACTACACTTTCATACTCTGCTCTTTGGCTGAGTTCAGCCTTTTGGCTGTCCCACTTCCTCCATGTCAGGGATACTTTGCTGTCATTTTGCTATCAAATCTCTAATGTAGTTGACTAATTTATCATTTTTCTGCTCTCCTTTAGCACCTTATGCTGGTTGCAAGTAGATGACGTATACTGACTCAGTGTAAAGTGGAAGAGTGGAATCCTGGCAGGAAATGAAGGAAACTCCAAAATGCCTCTTTCCTTCACTTGCACCTTCTTTTTGAGCTTATTTCCCTTTTTGCTTGCAATTTCCTCCTCCTCATTCTTATTTCTCTGCCTCATCTCTTTCCATTCACATACTCAGTGTTAAGTTCCCTTATCAGTATTTCCAACCCAACTCTTGATTTATACCATAATGAAAACAGACCCAAGGTTAATCCAGCCTGATTACCTGTCTCCAGAAGCAGCTAACTGGGGCAGGGTATTGGAAGAGAGAAAGCAAATAAGAACACTTTAGAATTTCTAATGATATGTCATTCCCAAACCAATGTGGTATCTTTATGTAGACTTGTCATGGCTACATTTTCTTCCATCAATTTGAGCAGATTTTTTGGAGCCTAAATAAGCTTCTGGCAGCCAGTGTGCTCTGGGCTGCTCTGTAGAGATCTGTTTGTGTCAGCTCAACTAATAAAGAACAGTGGTGGGCAACATCTGTTTACATCCTCCCCTCTTATTACTGAATCTGGGCTTTGCCAGAGTAGCTAAAGTGCTGTTCTTGATGATTAAACTTCCCCCTTTTCCCACCATGCACTAACCCTCAACCTGCAGCCTGTTTAAGTCCAGTAAGCAGCAGATTAAGAGGAAGAGAGTGAAAGCAAACTCTGACAGCTGCTCTTTCTAGCTACCTGGAACAAAGCTGTTGGTCAAGGGGCTAACTGTTCTACAGAACATATGCTACAGAGGTATATTCCCTAGTACTAGAAGGCAGAAGTCTTTGAGTGAGTGACATGCCTAACAAAGGGCTACTTGGAGCAGAAATAACCTTATACAAACTAGACTGCACAATGTGACAGAACTTCTATGCTTTTGTAGGCTGTGGCAAAGCTAACAGGCCGAGAATTAAAGGCTTATGCAAAAGCTGGAGCTGTGGCTGATGAAGTGCTGTCATCCATCAGAACAGTGGCTGCTTTTGGTGGGGAGAAGAAAGAAGTTGAAAGGTTTGTTTGGAGAAATTGTAATGTGTCTCATTTCTTTTTCCTGTAGCAATGTGATATTGTAATGTACTTCAGACTCATAGCATCTTGTCTCTAAATTCTACAACAATGAATATTTGTTAGCTTTGAGAATTATGTGCATGTACATTGCAGAAATTTAGATTTCAAATAACGTTACCTATGCAAAACCAGTCTCATAATTCAGTGAAATAAAACATCAGCAATGTTATCTTCAAGTCGTTCCCACTTGCAGGAACACACTGGCAAATTTTCCCCTAAACATTGTCTGCTATGTCACTTTTGCAGCACATTTGTAAACTCTGAGTGTTTTCAACCTAAGTAAGAGAACCAGTTCCAGTGAGGCATAATGATTGAAGTCTGTCTCTGGAGACATTCAGACCCCACCTGGACATTATTCCTGGGTGATTTAATCTAAGCGATCCTGCTATAGCATGAAAATTAAACTAGGTGATCTTCAGAGGTCCCTTCCCACCTCTACCATTCCACGATTGTGTGACTTGATGGTATTAAACTGCACATTTATCTTAAATTCATTTAAAACATAACACGGCCACAGGATGTGCTCTGAATCATTTGTCAAATTCTTGAACCTTGTCACTGCCAATATCCTAAACCCCATGGTAAAGTATCTGCAGTGAATGTGGGATTTTTCTTGTTTATTACACTAGAACATAGAAGGATTTTATGACCTGGGAGCACTTCTGGTTTCAGCACTGGTCTCTCACTTCAGAGTAACATAGTTAAATCACTAGCCAGTCACTGAAGATGCCTCATTTTGTTGGTCTTTGCTTGTCTTGAATTTTCTATGAAATTCATTTCACCCCTTTTATTTTTATGTCTTTCTACAGATATGATAAGAATCTGGTGTTTGCTCAGCACTGGGGAATTCGAAAAGGAATAATAATGGGATTATTCACAGGTTACATGTGGCTTATAATTTTTCTGTGTTATGCATTAGCCTTTTGGTATGGCTCTAAACTTGTCCTTGAGGACGAAGAGTATTCAGCTGGCACTCTTCTGCAGGTATCCATTTTAGCTTGATGCAACTTCTATGGGCTGTTTCTTAAAATGTTGATTATGGAGCATATATTTGTAGCGCTTTGGTATCTGGTGGCTCAGTGGTAACAAACTTTACATCTATCTTTTAATGATCATTGCTCAGTATATGCATGAAACTTTGTAACACAATGGGATAAGTTTGAAAATTATAAATCTGAGATTTGAAATACTGCCTATTGCAATCAGAATAATGCTTTTATTTGTGAGCATGCTACAAAATTGACACATCGCTGAAACTGGCTGTCTTGTTTTGTGGGTCAGTATCTGGCTTCTGGGATACAGACTTCTCTGAAGAACTCACTTTGTGATGAAAAATCCTGTGTTGGTAAAGAGAAAACTAAACAAAGGAATTAATCATATCTAACCCTTTTCATGAACAGTTTCTATTCCTCTTACTCACCATTTTTTGTCCTAATTGCTGACCCAGCTGTGCAGATGGCAAAGAATATGTAAACATATACGTTGATAAAACCACACATGGCTGTGGCTCCTGCAAGGTATACAAAAAAACATATTAACCTTGTTAGCTTGCACAGTAACAGTGAACATGTTGGGTACATGCTACCTGCAGAAACTGTTCACCTGCACCGATAGAATAATGACACCTACAACAATGACTTATCCAGTGTTGGTACCAACCTTTACAGTTAATTTCTGTGTCAGATGGAGAAAAAAAATATTCTCTGTTGCTGGTACCTGCTCCAGAAGTAAGATTGTGAGTATTGTATGAGATGGGAACTGCAATACACAAAGTAAGCAGTGTTTTAATCTTTCTGGTTTCGAACTGTTGTAGCCTTTTGTCTGCTTATTGGTAAAAGACATCTTCAAAATAATCTACTTGCTACCAGTTCCAGCTCTTGTTTCAAGGCACAGGGACCCAATCAAGTTGAAGTGCCTTGAAAATACAGCAGTGACACCTCAGTGAGTGCATGTGGTTTTAGGCCAGCTGATTTATTTCAGTGTGAAAGCAAAGTTGTGCAAGACAGTGAAAATCCCTTTAAAATGCATTTGTTTGCTTTCTTGTGGACTAATTATGCTCATATGGTGAATCACTGCAGCCCAGCTGATGCAGAAATCATCATTAAACCACTGTAATTTGATTTGCCTTTCTAAACTCTAAACTGTAACAAAACCGTAACATGTTCTTAATTTCTTTTTCCACTTCTTCAGGTTTTCTTTGGTGTTTTAGTAGGAGCTTTAAATCTTGGACAGGCATCTCCTTGTCTCGAAGCCTTTGCCACTGGCCGTGGGGCTGCAGCAAACATTTTTGAGACCATAGATAAAGTAAGTAATGCATTTCAAACGTGTATCACTTTGTAGGGCAAAAAAAAATAAATAAAGCTCAAGCATTAGCAGTTTAATTACATTCATTTTTTCTTCATTTACACTGTGTATTAGAGAAAAATCAAGCATGCAATAAAAAGGTCTAGGGCCATGAAGGGGCTGGAGCAGCTCTGCTATGAGGAAAGGCTATGAGAATTGGGGCTCTTCAGCCTGGAGAAGAGGCGGCTTTGAGGAGACCTTATAGCAGCCTTCCAGTATCTGAAGGGGGTCTACAAGAGGGCTGGGGAGGGACTATTTACAAAGTCTTGTAATGACAGGATGAGGGGTTTAAACTGGAAGAGGGGAGATTCAAACCAGATGTTGGGAAGAAGTTCTTTACAGCAAGGGTGGTGAGACACTGAAACAGGTTGTCCAGGGAGGTTGTGGATGCTCCCTCCCTGGAGGTGTTCAAGACCAGGTTGGATGAGGCCTTGAGTGACCTGTTCTAGTAGGAGGTGTCCCTGCATATGGCAGGGGGTTGGAATTAGATGATCTTAGAGGTCCCTTCCAACCTAAAACATTCTATGATTCTATGGCATGCACATGGGGTTCAGAGAGGGCATTGAACAGGGATTTCAACTGACCTGTTTCTGAAAAATGTTTTACTTCTTACTCTCTCTTTATGTAAGATTACTGATCAGTGTACAGACAAGCCATAATAGCTACCTTAAAGCCAAGCTCTCACCACCTGAGTGCCATCGAAAGATGTGCCTCTATTGGCATTAGTGGTGAAGGCAATGTCTGTCACCTGTCCCAGAGCAACCCTGAGTTAAAATGGGAACACATCAGCAAAAGCACTATAGTTGTAAATGTTAATCACAGTATTATGTAGACAGATATTTGAAATAAGAGTTAATCACAGTATTATGTAGACAGATATTTGAAATAAGACTGTATGAGAAGGTCTGAGAACCAACATTTATTGATGAGGATTCCTTACTCTATCTGTATATATTTAATGATTGGCAAAATACTGCCAATTTCTTAGCAATATGTAGTATCTCTGGTCATTGACAAACTTTATTGTGCTAAACTCATTAAAGTGCTGTTTGTCCTTTACAGAGTACATGAGGGTCCACAAAGAAGGCTAGAGGGGCTGTGGTAATGCTAATGGCCTTTTTAGTGACCCTTCAGTGTTCTGTAATGATCATAAGATATATGCTTTATAAATGTACTTCATAAGGTAAAGCTCTAAGATAAACTGAAACAGAGATGAATAAGAGAAGTGATTTTTAGAAGTGACGTGACTTTGTGTGGTGTTGAGAATATTTGTCTACTAGAGCAGTGTCGGCTGTTTGACAAGTATGTAACACAATGAATTCTGTCCTAGAAACCCTCAATTGACTGTATGTCAGAAGATGGCTACAAGCTGGATAAAGTACGAGGTGAAATTGAATTTCATAATGTTTCGTTCCATTATCCTTCCAGACCAGATGTAAAGGTAATTATTGATCATCCCTTCTGTGAATAGAATTACTGTAAACAATTAAAATAATACTAGTTCTGCCAGAAATTCCTAGATTTTCAGCAGTTTGTTTTCCAGAAGCACAGGCTGCCGTTTATAAATAGAGTAAATAACTCTTCTATGCAAGGATTCTTGCCATTCTGCTTCGTTTACCATTCTAACAGGTAGATCCATTGTCATATATACTCCTTGCTGCTGAATATAAACTCGTAGCAATCTCAGAGAACTTCACCTGCATGCAGCTTCTCTTACAGTCAGTTACACACTTGTATCAACTTGTGCTAGTACAGGACACAAGGTAATAACATGACTGGTGCAAGGAAATTTTATAAAACTTTCATTGCCATGGGGATGTCAGGTGACCCATTAAAATGCTAGCAAAAGGTACAGGAACACTAACTGTATGCCCCATTATTTCTCTGATACGTTGTTTGAACCGACAAATTCTCCTTGGAAAAGTATAGTGATGGACAAGCAAATGAATACTACTGCTTCTAAAGCATATGAAGCATGATTTTTCTACTAAATTTTGCTGTTAGATTCTTCATACTTAGACTGTTACAGGCATTCATACTACATGTACAGTGCTCTTTACAGGGGATTTATTGTCAAGTTCTCCAATGATATTGACTTGACTAGTTCCTAATGATGAACAACAGGAAGAAACAAAGTTCCATCATGACAACCAGTGCTCTGCATTTATAAACTCTTCAAATATGTAAAAGTAATTGCCTTGCTTTCTCCTCTTTCTTTATAGTATTTTTCTGAATTTTGTAAAATTGCATTGAATCTCCATTTTAAGATACAGAATATAGCCACTTAGTTGTGTGATTCTGAGATAATTAGAATGGATAGATTTCTTTTTTTATTCTTCCTCTCCAGATTTTGGATAACCTTAATGTGGTTATTAAAGCAGGGGAGACAACAGCTTTTGTTGGAGCTAGTGGAGCTGGGAAAAGTACAGCAATACAGCTCATTCAGCGTTTCTATGACCCCACCGATGGCATGGTGAGTGTGCCAACCTAGACAGTTTCTCTCTAACCTTAGGGACTTGAAAGAATAACATAGTTTCTTCTACAAGATGGGAAGGAAGACTTCTAACTTTATTTTATTTTCATTTTTTATTTCTAAAATGAATGAACTATCCTTTTGTGCATTTCAGAGGAGTGTTGAACAGTCTTATAAAAATAATTACGCAAAAGAGAAAATACAAATGCAGTGCTAGATCTGAGTAAAAATGAGACCTATAGAAATGATAATTCAGAAGTGACAAAACTTCTTCAGTTCTGGAAGATGTAGTATTGAACATTTAACCATTATCCTCTAATATTGTTCTAGTATATGCAATTACCATGCAGTAATGCATTGACTAAGAATATGAATTATGTCTGTTAATGGTTTGATTTAATTTATGTGTTCCCAGTTGGGACAAATCACATACATGGGCACCCATACTTGAATTTATAAATGACAAAGAACCAATTTATTGTAAACATATAATTCTGATGATTGCTTTCTAGCTGGTATTATTTCTGAGGTCAAGCAAAAAGAGATATTAGGGAAGTAAATCAAAGAGCACAACTCCTAAGCCCAAGAACTAGCATATACTACTTGCATTGCGCCCCATTCTTTTAGATATGAAAGCTGTTTCTTACACTGGCTATGGGCATCACTCACCCTTCATTTCCATTGTGTCTGTTTCTGAACTGGAAGGGATAATGTCTCTGAATTTATTTTTTTTTTTCTGTTCTTTTTTGGGGGGTCCATATTTTACTTGGCTTCTGTAGGTTACCCTGGATGGCCATGACATCCGTTCCCTTAATATCCCGTGGTTACGGTCGCAGATTGGTATTGTTGAACAGGAGCCAGTGCTGTTTGCCACCACAATTGCAGAGAACATTCGCTATGGTCGGGATGAAGCTACCATGGATGACATAATCAAAGCAGCCAAACAGGCCAATGCTTACAATTTCATCATGGACTTGCCACAGGTATGCTGTGCCTTGTAAAATGTTTGGCAGAATTTCATGGAAAAACAGAGAGACCTATTGTCCCTCCTCCCATGCAGCCATTTGTGCTCAGGTGGAAGAACAGAAGATTAATGTAGCTAGTAGGAAGCAACCTTTCCTTTGGATAGAGGTAATGACATCTTACTATGTGTATGTCATCAAGTTGAAAGAAAAACAAAGCAGATTGGGAATATTTAGTTTCTCAGGTGTCATGTGCACAACATTCAGTATCATGGTAACAACTGTAGTGTGATTTAATAATTTGTTTGGTTTTGGTTTTGTTTTGGTTTTGTTTTTTCCCATGATGAGTTTCTACTCAGGCCAGAGTCTCACTAGCCAGCAGCTGGTTTTGAGCAGTCTGCTCTGATCCACACAACCTCATCTCCTGAGGTAGTATTGAGTCAAACCAGAACATTTCACTTTTTTTTTTTTTTTATCAGTACATACTTTTGGCTTGGGGTTGGAATCCCAGCTCAGGCAAAATTATGTTGTTCATTATGAAGGAAGTCATCAGCTGTCCTTTAAATCTGGTGCACTAGCAATGTTTTTGTCTTTCAAAGACAGCAATATTTTAAATCTACTCCCAGGACAAATCTGAGAGATTTTACCAGTGTCATCATCAAAAACTTAACAGGCTTTTTAATTATCTGTTATGGTTTGCGATTTTTATCTTCACACAGCAATTTGACACTCATGTTGGAGAGGGTGGAAGCCAATTGAGTGGAGGTCAAAAACAGAGGATAGCTATTGCTCGAGCTCTTGTGCGAAACCCGAAAATCCTGCTACTGGATATGGCTACATCAGCACTTGACAATGAAAGTGAAGCTACTGTCCAAGAAGCACTTCACAAGGTTTGCTATAGCACATCATAAATTAGACTTAAAAGGGCAGAAAGCATTTTTAGTGCACTCTACGGAGGGTGCTGCTGAATGGCACAAAGCAGTGAGAAACTTTAATAGTTGTTCTATATGCACAAATAGAACTCTAGTATTATTTTTCTTATATTGGACATTAACAGAAATCTGTAGCTCCCTTTGCTCAGAAACAGATGCTCATCTATGGATGGAGTCCAAGTCAAAGTCAGCTGAAACCACTAGAAAGACTGCTGTTGATCTGACCAAGCTATTGCACCGGTTCCAAGCATTTCTGTTTCGGTCTTGGGAACTGGGCTGTTGTTGTTCCCTGTCAGGCTCACCTTGGCCGCACAGCAATCTCAATAGCTCACCGCCTGTCAGCCATCAAAGCTGCTGATGTCATCATTGGGTTTGAGCATGGAAGAGCTGTGGAGAGAGGGACTCATGAGGAACTCTTGAAGAGGAAAGGGGTTTATTTCATGTTGGTGACCTTGCAAAGCAACGGAGACACAGCACTCAATACAGAAGCAACAGAAAGTAAGTGTCTTATTTTCTTTTACGAAGAGATGTAAAATTCCATAGATTCGTTGCTTCATTTTTATCGTTGTGCCTTTATGGCTGAATTTTAACATTCATAAAATAACCTTGGCCAAAGTGTTTTTACTGCGCTGAGTTACTTTCCTAACACAGATCTGCAATACCTAACCTGCATCCTAACATGCAATACCAAACATTTCGTAGGTCCATTTAGTGCTGATAGTGCAGTCCTGCTGCATTTGAAATGGAAACAAATTACAGCGTATGCTGAAACCACTCTGTTTGTTTTAATAGAGGCAGATTTGAATCAAAGCTTCTGGAAATGGAGATCTAACAGAATGATCTGTTTTATTTTTGTGAAGCATCATGCCTTGCCTATGATTGTCCTAAGAGTGCTAAAAATAGGGTAACAGCCCTTAGCAGTCACACCCTGAAGTGAGATGGTCCTTGGGTTAATATTCCATTAACTTCATCATGTCAAATACAAATACAAATCTTGTGGTAGGTATAAGTGGAGTAGAAATGTTGTATTACACTTCTTGTCTTCTACAAAGTATTCCAGCTGTGACTTGGAGACACTGCACTTTTTTGCAGAGTCACAGCACAAACTGAAGACTTCTATATACTATATTTTACAGCAGCAGAAAACTATGTGGCTGAGCCAAATCTTGAGAAAGTGCAGTCATTCAGCAGAGGCAGTTATCGGGCCAGTTTGCGGTGAGTCTTAAAAACGATTGTGAATCTCCGTAGGTTCCCAGAGGTCTGTAATTAATCTCACAATTCCAAAATCCCACCTGTGCTAACGAATCGCTTTTCTGCATGTTGTGTAGAAGAGGGTGGACTGGCTGCAAACATTTTACTAAGACAGTTCGCTTGAAAAGAAATAGCCTGGGTAATACATTACTGATTGAAGGCCCATGGATAGATAGCAAGACTTATAATTTCACAACGCTTTCTGTCCATAGTACCTTCTCTTCAGTTCTGGTGTACTGTGTTAATGTTCCATTTTTAATATTACTACCATAAAGCCATATGTTTGTATTACCTAATGCACTTGCATTCCAGCCACTTGAAAAATTGCCTGCTATGCAATTACTTGAGAAATAAATGCAGTGTACAAAGGTACTTTAATCATGGCTTCTACTCCATGAAAGGCAAAACATTTTACAAGCCAGACTGTCTTATAGCTAGACACTTACTATTTCTTTAAGGCAAGTCTAAGTCAGACATGCGTCTCCTGCATTACAGGGCTATATTGTATTTGGGAGAGAGGTAGATTGTTTCAGCATCCCGTTTTGTGGAACTGAATTATTTGATGGTGATGATGGTGAATTGACTTGGTGTCTTAACGACTCATGCAATTATAGTAGGATGCACCACAATTTTGCTGAACAGATACACAGTGCAGGTACATACAAGATGATGAGTGTTGGGGGGTAGAATATGATTTTGAAATGTATTTGTCCCTATTGTGGTATATTTTCTTTTCAAGAAGTTTCTAAAGAAGGAAGAAGACTGTGTGATTCCTATGATTTGCTTTAATGAATTCTGATTTAGTTGATATGAAAACCGCATCTGCTTTACAAGAAAGTATTGTGCTACTGAGCTGTGAAGAACAGATAATTTCTGTCTTCTTTACAGAGCTTCACTTCGGCAGCGCTCCAGATCTCAGCTCTCTAATGTGGTCCCTGACCATCCGTTATCCATTACAAGAGACCACACAGAGTCTACGTATCTTATGT
Organism: Eubucco bourcierii; assembly: GCA_013396675.1. Classification (NCBI taxonomy): domain Eukaryota; kingdom Metazoa; phylum Chordata; class Aves; order Piciformes; family Ramphastidae; genus Eubucco; species Eubucco bourcierii. The sequence continues at coordinate 319,231 of VWZE01021246.1, read as the reverse complement.
CTTCTTATGGAGAGGATGATGGAGAAGCAAAAAAGGTGTGGTTCAATAGTTTATTAAATTTTCAATCAAAAAGGTTTGATTGATAATGATAATCCTGTTATAGGAGTTGTTAGCAGATATACCTTCCTGGATTGATCCCTTTCCTTATGTAAACAAACCCACAGCTTCAGTTCTTATCCTCTGTGTAAACTCTAGTCTGCATTTTGATGACTGTAATGCTGCTTGTAGCAGAGTATGACTTGTCGGCAAATTGATATATGTTGTAGACCTAGCTGAAAAACATATATTCATAAAAGCTGAATTAATGGACAAAGCCCAAAATGCTCATCTGTGAACTGTCTTAGCCACTCAGTGATATACATGACACTCCTGGTTGTTCAATGAAGAGTAGATTCACTTTCTTCTCAAAATCATCTGGAGGCTTGAGTAAAGAGAGACACTCTCACTGTAACCTAACCCACATTTTGTTTTACTGCCAGTCTCCCTGTGCTACCAACTGGCACAGAAAACAAAGACAGCGTGCCTTAAAATCATGCAGCAATATACACAGTAGGTTTCTAAAGTGCTTGTGAAGCTCCTGAATCGGTTGTGGGAATTCACGAGGCAGGAATTACAAAATATGCAGTTATTTTATTTCCGGAAAGCCCTGCCCACAACTATATATACATTAATTAGATGGGATCAGAAATTCGATTGGGAAAATCTCACAAGGATGCTTACAGGGAATTTAGTAATTCAGAAAAATCAGAATGTTGGAAAATTGGGAATGTCTGTGCTACTCACGGCGGTGGAGTAGGAATTCAGAGATAGTCCCTTGGCTCATTGTCGGCAGTCTTTAGGGGCAGTGCCTTGAAGCGCAGATCGTGGGACGGCACAGGGTAAAGCTCAGGCTGCTCGGCAGCGTACCCATCATTATGGCAGAGGCAGGTCCCTTCAACAGGCAGGCGGGATATGATGGTCTGACACTGGCAGTCCCTGTCTAAGTCCCTAAGTTCCTCTTAAAGTCCTCTGGATAGTGTGTCCCATTGCCATTCCACATTCTTTCACATTCCTTCTTCCTTTCACTCCTTTCACATTCCAACACACCCCCCCACCCCGAACCAGAGTTTGGGGTGGGAGCAAGAACAGTTTCACACCCCATTCAAACCTCCGGTGGGGCAGGGACTTGGGTGTGCCCCCCACAGCTCCCTGCACCAAATTGCTTTGCTACAGTTGTTCAGTGCAGAGAGCAGAATTTAGAGGCCACTGTTACTGCTATTGCTATGCCTAATCTGTGGAGAGAGGGCTTAAGGGCTGTCACTGGCACTAGCTCAGAAGGAAGTGAAAATACGACATGCTTCCACCCATTCATCCTTGCACATTTCCAGCAGATACATCTTTATAGTGTCTGCTTGGGTATTTCCAGAGACATAAACTTAGGGAGGTGAGCAGGACTCAGCTGAGTGCTATTATATAGCTGTTCATTTGATGCAGAGTCAGATCAGTGTGCTCACAATACTTTAAAATAATATTTAAGAAGACTCCATGAGTGGCACATGAGTGCTTGTGAGGAAAAAGTTTAAGCACTGTATATTGCATCACAACTCATCTGAAGGCAGCAAAAACGGAACATCTTGAGTTTCAGTGGCAGAAAATCTCAAAGTGGTCATAATTAACCTCTTAAATTTGGATCAGTAGAGCTACAGGAGGCATGAGCTCACTCTTTTTCTCTAGGAACAGTAGAGGCAGTCACTCGTGTAACCCTCTCATGACTCACTAAAAAAGAGCTATAGACAGAAGAGCCTTCATTACCACTTCCTGTAGAAAGCTAGAGTAGCTGTTTGGGCCTTAGATGGCCATTTAACAGACTAGGCTAACTTTTATCTCAGTGTCAAAGGAAGAACATCACTGGGGAATACAAACGTTTCACAAATCCAACCTGTTTTGTTGTTTTTTTAGGAACCTGTTCTTGTGGAGGAAGATGCCAAGCCTGTACCATTCACCAGAATTTTGAAATACAATGCCTCTGAATGGCCGTATATGGTGCTTGGATCTCTGGCAGCAGCTGTGAATGGAGCAGTCAGTCCACTTTATGCTTTGTTATTCAGTGAGATTCTTGGGGTAAGTTAAACTAACATTTTAAGGTGTGTTTTAGATCTGGAGCAGAGGGGAGTAAATGTATGAGGCAGAATTTTACATGTTTTTGGGCAAATCTTTAGATCTTGTCAAGTAAATGGGGTTAGCTTTCTTGTCTATAATCAATTATTCAATAGAGATATTTATATCACTGTCATCACACTGTCATTTGAGGTCTTTGAAGAGATAGGATCATCAGCATTTGTCATGTCTCTTCACTTTTCAGCAACTTATGGAAGTGGGTCTCTATACTTGCATACAATTTATTTTAGATGAGACAAGATGTACAGGTACAGTGGAGAGAGAGGTGTGCAGCAGTCTTTCCCTGCACAACTGCATGCCTTTGAGAAAACTTTGGATCAGATTCAGAAAACACTTCATTTTTTGGTTCATGTACTTTGGGCAGCCATTTGCTGCCTTCTCCCTGCAGAATGCCCAGAGGCAGGTAGATAATTATAACAGACCTCATAGCTGCCAATAAAAAGTAGACTTGCATCAACAAGTTTGAAAGACACACAGTAAACAGGAATATCTTTTGACAGTCACTAAAGGATGCATTACAATCAGAATCCGCAGCCTCACTCAGAATTCAGCCATGACTGTTCTTCCTTTCAAAACTTGCTGTAGCAGGAGGAACTTCCTTTAATTGTAAAACAGCTTTCTGGGGGAAATGTTTGCCAAGTTATTGAAAACTAGAGGACTACCTGAAGAAATTCAGTGCTGGTCTAACTAATGTCTAGGAAAATGTACTAAATTGTCAGCAATTAGGATGATAAAGGAAACACATTTATATCATGATTGTATATACGTGTGTGTAAAGAATATATGACCTGAAAGACACTCTTCTGAAAACTAGAAGTTCAAAACATTTTGGGCAGGAAAGAGTGAATGGATGGATGGATGCCCCATCATCTGAACTAATGATTTAAAAAAGGGATGGGAGTATCTCCTAATAACAGTGCCAGCAATCTATTAGAAGCAGGGTTGACCTTTTATTGTCCAGGGTTATTTTGATTTGGTTTTGAGGTGGTGGAGAGGTGAGCAGGTGGCAGGTGTTGGCTTAGATACATCTCTCTGAGAATATGCTCAGGACTTTGAATCACATTTACTTGCAGCTTGATGTTTGCTAGCTAATATCCAGGGAGTGGAAGAGCAAGTGATGTTCCAATCCCTATTGATCCACTACATGCCTCCTGGCCAATATGCTTGGTCTTTTAGCCATAGGTATGCCAGCTTACCTCCAAACACTTTTTGAATATCTAGAACCATAGAATTGCCAGGGCTGGAAGGGACCCCAAGGATCATCTAGCTCCAACCCCCCTGCCATGGGCAGGGACACCTCATGCCAAAGACTATGGCTTTCACTAGACAACAAGTGAAACACTGCTTTGTGCTTTGTGCATTCTGCAATAATTCTAACCTTTGATTCGTTTTGAGAGAAGTTTTCTAGACATTGACAGGTTTGGGGCTGATTTCATCCTGCAAGGTGCTAAATGTCTTCATTGCCAAGGATTAATTCCTTCTCTTGAAGGTCTCAGTCCATCAAAGGAGAGAGGCTGAAGTCAAAGAGCAAACCATAGCAAACAAGAGCAAAGTCCATCATCTGTGTTTCATAAAACCATTTCTGCCTGGTGCCAAGGCAGTCAGGCAGACGGAACGTGCATCTGCTTTCCAAGCTGTGCGAATATCTGCAATGATCTTGTGACAGACATGTGGGCTTGTACTCTGGGACCCACACGCTAGAGAATTAAGGAGGGAAATCCCCACAGATACAAAAAGGAAGGGTAAATTCAGCAAAGTCTACCTTGAAGGTTCACAGAAATTAGTCCTGAGAAGTGAATGATGACCCACGGCTCCAGATAGGTGATAGTCCATGCTAAAAGTACTGAAACTTTATAAAGTCTGAACATCAAGAACTTTTTCTTTTGATCGACTCACTGCTATTGTCCATGTTACTATATTCACGGTTAGTTTTTAAAATCAAGAACATAGCCACATAAGAGAATAGTTCAATTTTACAGGACAGATTTGCAAGAGGAAAAACAATCCTCTGTGCTACAGAGATCTCTTATCAAGAAATATTATTGACATTTCTTTTTATAACACTATTAAATGCTACTGCTTTCAGTGTTGGGAGAGTGAAAGAATGTACTTCAGTCCATTGCTTTTCTTGACCTGGAAGCACTGTTCCCAGTACAAACCCCTGAGGTCCAGACACCAATTTCCATAGAACTGTAGAATGGTAGGTTTTGGAAGGGACCTGTGGAGATCATCTAGTCGGATGCCTACTGATAACTCAGGTTTGCTTAGCTCAGAGGGCACTGGGATGGGTATGGGCAGGTGTAATGGAGAGGTAATTAATTAATGTGAGATTATTTCAAAGTATTAATATTGTTTATTAATATTGTTTTTTAATATTCAATATTCAGAACTCTTGCCACCCCAATCACTACTTTTAATAATAATCAGTTCTTTGCATTGGTCATGGAAACTTTATACAGGTAATAACAGGATCTAGAAATAACTAATAATATAATATATAACTTAATTGAACTTGATTGAACTGGAAAAGAAGGTTGCTGCGGTTAGTGTAGCACTTGCAGTCAATACACCGCTTGCCCACTAGATGGACTCAAGGAGCTCCTTTCTGCTAATGGCAGAAGGCAATGGTGAATTACAAAAGAGGCTTTAAGTATTTACTCATAAAAATTAGCTCCTGACTGGCGGGGCTAGCGACAGCTCCAGGCAGTACCCAAACGCTTTCAGGGAACTCTGTTACTGTCTTGTCATCCACTGAGACTTCTGATTCTTCCCAGGCTGCTGGGTGCTGGGGAAGGGAGACAGATCTCTGACCTGGTCCTGATCTTCGCTGGACAATCTGTGCATCTCCAGGACTTCCCATCTTGGCAGGAGACTTTCAGGCATAGGCAGGATGTCTGCGATGTGCACTCTCAGCACGATGTCATGCTGGCTATGCAGGCCGATCGCATGGAGGCATTTAGAGCCTGTTCTTGGTAAACTCTTGGAAGGCAGTTTCCAGGCAGTTCAGGATGCAGTAAGCAAGCATGGATACAATGGCAGAGCACATTGTGTCACCTGCTCATCTCCTTTTATCAATATAGCCTGAGACTAATGGGCCTTTTAACAACTTCAGGTAGGATAACTAACCTACCTACCAACTGTTCTGACTGGAAGGAATTGCCAAAGGATGGCTGCTTAGATGTGGGACACTCCTTCAGCAGCAGCCAGCAAAGCTGGCAAGTCTTGAAAAAGACAGATACTGAGAACAAGAGATCAAAGGAAAAGACCAAAGAGACTGCAGTAGAATGGGGTGAAGGCACTCTAACACTTTTCCTCAAGTATCCAGCAGAAAGCAAATGGCTTGTATCCACAGTCCTTCACTGAAAGACTAATAGAGTTGTCTTGAAGCCTATCTGTAGCAACTACAGCATTTTTAAGTTTACAGAGAGTTCATTTTGTATGGCCCAATAAAGCTGCAACTAGCATACATTAGATAGGAGGTAAAGGAGCTGCTGTGCTGTTGCTTTGTCCCTGTGCTGTTTATTTCACTGCTGCTCTGGTTTTCACCTGGATCTTGTTTAGATTGGGGGTGTGGCTGATTATAACAAGGGACAGGCAACAAGTAATAGCTGTATGTGCAGACCCTGAGTGTAATAGGCTTGTTTGACAGGAGTGGAAAGCATTGTGTTGTACCCAGGCTCACTTTAGGATGAGTAAGGAATATGGCCTTTGCATGGGGTGCGTGAGAGCTCTGTGTTTTGCCTTTGGTTCTAGAGTGGGCTTCTGCACATGGCAACATGGAGTCACGAACAAACTTCATGCACAGCTAAAGTGACATTTCTAATATGAAGCCACATTTTTTTTTTCTTCTCTCTTTTTTTTTTTTTTCCCCAAAGACCTTCTCCATTCTTGATGAAGAACAACAAAGTATCCAAATCAATGGTGTCTGCCTGCTCTTTGTTGCTATTGGAATTCTTTCATTTTTCACACAGTTTCTACAGGTAATAGTCCAATAAGTGCAAGTTTTGTTTCTGATCCCTTAGTCTGTCTTTCTGTACAATATTTGTATTTATGCTTCTGCACATACCAGGGATACACCTTTGCCAAGTCTGGTGAGCTGCTTACAAGGCGGTTAAGGAAATTGGGTTTCAAGGCCATGCTAGGGCAAGACATAGGTTGGTTTGATGACCGGAAGAACAGCCCTGGCGCTTTGACCACAAGACTTGCAACGGATGCCTCACAGGTCCAAGGGGTAAGACCTGTACCTTATTAATTGCTTTCTAATAAGCACTGATTGAAGGCTTGGTTTTGGCACAATGTCACAGAAATTAGCTAGCATACAACTGGTGATACCGTTGTAAGTTACTTCTTGATCAGTCAGTTAAAATACTTCTGTTTATCACAGGCTGTCAATATTGAACTATTACCCCTCTATTTACCTGAAAGTAGAAGTAGGTTCACAATTTGTTGTATTACCAGAACAAGAAGACTAAAATCGATAATACACCAACCATCCATGACACAGGAAGGGGCATTCAGTGGGAAAGTTGGCATTTCTGTTTTCTGAAGATGAATTAGCTTTTTGCCATAATGCTGAAGTGTTTATTTCAAAGCCAGGTCAGAGTAGTATTTTATGACATTTGTCACTAACCACACTTTCACGTTTTCAGCATAACATTGTGCTTGTTCTGACAGTTTTGATTTAAACTGACAGTCCACTTGATAAAACAGTTTACAGTACTGGCTGGTGCTCAGTGGGGGAATCATGAAGCCAGTTTCAGTGTGACATTGTCTAGGGAAGTGAACCACTAACACCATACATTGTGTTCTTTAGCAGGTGAGAGTTAAATCGTGCTGACTTATGAATGGTGCCAGTCTGAACTGACACTGTGGTAGAAGTGAGCGGGGTGCCAATGCAAGCAATTTTCTACAAAGAAGGAAGCATAAAGATTTCTTTGTTACCAAAATTGTCCTGAAGATGGCAGGCTAATTTTTAAAAACTGTTAATGGAGGTTTTAAGAGCTTAAGGGACAAATGGAAGAGAAGGTTCCCACAACCCCTGTAAGCAGTAATTTCTACAGAATCAGAGAAACCAGCTGCCAAAACTCTTCAGCCCTTGCAGGCACTTACACCAGATATTTCAAATGAAAGAAACAAACTCGTAAAACACTGACCAAATCATTTAATCGCTTCCATAGTTAGATTATCTTTCGCACGGTCATTAGGAACAATTTTCAGTGCTCTCAAGGGAATGTTTTGTGGGTGCAAGGGATAGTGGACACTTCCAGTCCTTCTCTTGGTACAACTGATTGGAAACAGTATATCCAAATTGGCTAAATTCCAGCACAGTCAGCAGCTGTTGGTGCCCTTTGATATTTTACTATAGAGTTTTCTAAAGTCTTAAAGGAAAAGTTGTTTAAAGACTATGTAAATATTTGTATAAATTTTAAAAAGTTAAAGATCATAAAGTTACCATTGGATTAATAATCACTGATAGCTCTTTCCTTTCTTTGAAGGCAACTGGATCGCAGATAGGAATGATTGTCAATTCCTTTACCAACATTGGGGTCGCCCTGATCATTGCTTTCTACTTCAGCTGGAAACTAAGTTTAGTTATACTGTGTTTCCTGCCATTTTTGGCCTTATCTGGTGCTGTGCAGGCTAAAATGCTGACAGGATTTGCCTCTAAGGACAAGAAAGCACTGGAAGCTACTGGACAGGTAAGATTATTTAAAAACTAATTAATATTTATAGTTATAAGTAGCTGAAAAACTACTAACTTCTGAAAAGTAATTTGACCTAGTTGAAACTACAGGCCTGTCAGTCTGACCTCAGTGCCAGGGAAAATGATGGAGCAGTTTATCTTGGGGGCAATAACTGCGCACCTGAGGGATGGCCAAGGGCTCAGGTCCAGCCAACATGGATTCAGGCAG
>VWZE01021246.1:297056-310337 GCA_013396675.1 Eubucco bourcierii | reverse complement strand
TTTAGGCTGGAGGTGAGGAGGAAGTTCTTCACTGAGAGAGTGATTTGTCACTGGAATGGGCTGCCTGGGGAGGTGGTGGAGTCACCGTCCCTGGAGGCGTTCAAGGCACGTTTGGACATGGCACTTGGTGCCATGGTCTAATCTTGAGGGCTGTGGTGATGGGTTGGACTTGATGATCTCTGAGGTCTCTTCCAACCCTTGCGATACTGTGATACTGTGATACTGTGATAGACAGTGATATCTTAGCAGTCACCTTCATCTTTGCCAGCTGTTATACCCATTTGCTTATGCTGTCCTCAGAACACAATAATACTTGCTCATCTGGAAATCCTCATATCTGATAATTCAGCACTGAACCACAGATCAGTACACGGAGCTTAAAGAGAGCAAAAATGTCCCTTCAGTGGGCCCTGCTAGCTTACCAGCTTCTCCATCAATGTGTGCTGCAAGATCACATTCTTAAGTATTTTCCTGTATGATTTTAAGGGTCAAAATTCTATCAATTCTCATTTCTCAGCTGGAAATGTTGTTTTTTGGTTTTTTTTTTAAACTCACATAAGTTAACAAAACAAAAGTTAACCTTTTTACTCTTAGTTCCTAAGAGGATACATGGTACTTTCTTATCTTAAATTTTGCTTCATGATGAAAACACACCTGTACAGGTATTAAACCAACCAGCATTAGAGACAAAGAAGGAAATCTTTTCTTGGAAAGAATGTGTTCTGAGCTCAGTGACCCCTCCTAAAACCCTCTTCCTTGCTACACTAGCTTCAGTATCACATCAGCATCTCGCACTCTGTTGGCTGCAAGACCCTGTGAACTGCCTCTCCTCAAAGGCTGAGGTCAGTGTAGTTTGCACTTGCTAGGCTGAGTCCCAGCCCATGCAGCAAACAAGGTGAAGTTAGGGACACACAAGATTAGAATGCTGTTTCCTCAGAAGTTCACTCCTACACAGGTCTGCTGCTTTTGAAACATGTGAACTCCTTTGACTTTACTTCTGGGTCACCAAGTTCTCACACATGACTCAGAACCTGATGCTTTTAAAACACACCGAGTTCAATTGTGCAGAACCAAAGTGCATCAGAAACGCCAGGGACTTAGAAGACAGGCAACAGGTTGGACGAGGCCTTGAGTAACCTGTACTAGTGGGAGGTGTCCCTGCCTATGGCAGGGGGTTAGAACTAGGTGATCCTTGAGGTCCCTTCCAACCTTACCATCCTATGATTCTAACATGGGGAAGTCTGCCTCAGGTTACCCTACTCAGAGTAATGCCTGAGCCTTCTCCTCCACTTCAGACTGCTATTCTTCTAGCACCAGAAAAAGTGAACTTTGCAGGCCCTCTCAAAGCCTCAGATTTTTCCTCTTCAGAACTACTTTAGTCCATCCTGCGTCTGGCAGAGTTCACATTCCTGCCACTTCCTACATCAAAATCCTGCCTATCAAATGTCTTACCCACCCCACATTCCACTCTGTCCCATCTGAACTCATCTGAGTTCCCTATCAACTATCTTTGGTCTCCTGTTCACTTGTCCTCTGTGCAGCAAATACATGGACTGGAGCCCTTTTCCCTGTTCAGCTCTGCATCTACTGGCTGTTTCTTTCCCAGTGCCTGCTGCAGCTAGCTCAGCCTGCCACCTCCCTTTTTGACTTCTGAAGAAACAGCAGATCTTCAGCTCCCATTTCTGTGTGTGATTTTTAAAAAAGCCTGTCATGACTTACACGTGCAGACTTCTGGAGATATTGCATGAAATAGCAGCACTTGATTTGGTGTTAATCAGATAAAATACATTAGCCTCTGTTAGGAACAATCTTCAGTTCCAGAAAGCCAAGGAAGAACAAAGACCTGATCAACTGCCCACATTCAGAATATTTTAATTATTTAGAAAAAGTATGAATAGGGTGTGCCAATTATACAAGGCAGGAATTATAAAATATGTAGTTATTTTATTCCTGAAAAGCCCCACCCACAAAGTATATACAAATAGTTAAATTTGGGTTCTAATTCATTCGGGAAATTCTTCACAAGGATGCTTATAGGCAATTTAGTAATTCAGGAAAAACAGAAATTTGGGAAAGTTTAGCCACAAAATGGATTTGCCCCACTTAAAAATAAAAGGCAGCCCAGAGCCCTAGGGAAAGTCTGTTCTACTTATGGAGGTGGACAGAAACCTAAATTCTGACTGGCAACAAAGCACAAAGAAAGGCTACAATAGATTTAGGATCCAGAGAAGTTTGCTGTGTTGCACTTTTCTGTGTACATAGACAAGCATTTGTTTACTCTTTGCCTCTGTGCAAGATTGAAATCCTGAGAATTGTGTCACTAATTTTAGAGGAATCAGGGTGCACCCTCCATTTAGATGTTCCATTTGATTAAGCTTTTTGGACATAAGAGAAAGAGGGGAGGTGAGCAGGTGAGGAAACAGTAAATTCAAGTGGTTTTAATTTATGCAATAGAACTTAGGAATAGTATATCCCTTCTACCTCTTTCCCTGACTATTGCTACAAGTAAAACAAATAAAATAATTGAAACAAACATCTTTAATAAACAAATGCATGCAATCAAGGAAATAAAAGAGTTCCTAAAACCATTTTTGCTTTTGTGGATGTCCCATTTATTCACATTATTAAATAAGGGTGAGCATGGTCCTCATTTCCTAAGTGTGCTTACAGTAAGGTAGCTCTAGTGGAGCAGACAGTGCAGTACTGTTGATGTTGGTAGATAATCGTTTGCAGGAAAGTTTCTCATCAGGTTATTGGAGCAGTCTGGATCATATCAGAATCAATTTACATATAGCATTAGTGCAGCAAACATTGGTGTATTCTTGGCAGAATTATGCATTTGTGAGACTGCACATTTGACTTCTCCAAGGAAAACTTTTGAGCTTTTACCCCTGGTTTTTTTTTTCCCCCCCTCCAGATTTCCAGTGAAGCCCTCTCTAACATCAGGACTGTAGCTGGGATAGGGAAAGAGAAGATGTTTATCGACAATTTTGAGAAGCACCTGGTTATGCCCTACAGAGCTGCGACCAAAAAGGCACACGTCTACGGACTTTGCTTCGGCTTTGCCCAGAGCATTGTGTTCATAGCCAACGCTGTCTCTTACAGATACGGGGGGTTTCTAGTTGACACTGAAGGCCTCCATTACAGCTTTGTGTTCAGGTGAGAGCCCACCTGGAGCCAGAAACAGGCTCCTCTCCAGGAGCGTGAGGCTCGGGGTGCTGTTTTTCCCTGATGGCTGCCCAAGAATGACCATGTCCTCCTATCCCACAGGGTGATCTCTGCTATTGTGACCAGTGGAACTGCTTTGGGAAGAGCTTCTTCCTACACCCCAAACTATGCCAAAGCCAAAACATCTGCTGCACGCTTTTTCCAGCTGGTCGATCGGCTTCCTAAAATCAGTGTTTACAGTGAAAAGGGGGAAAAATGGGTAAGAGTGGAGATGAGCAGTTTGTGGTGTCATTGTGATGGTGAATGGAAAAGTCAGACTCAGATTTTTTTTTTCAATTAAACAAAACTTGAAATAATTATCAACTAAATGAAGTATTTTGCTTCAGACCCTGACAATCAAGTATCCTGATTCCTTTCAGAGGTTTGTAAAAGAGTTTTTTTTAAGAGCCATGGTGCAAATTCATGTATTGTTCTGATCTTGCCAAGTTGTTTTCCTGTTGATTTTTTTTGGTTTTGTTTTTACCAAATCTAACTTTTTGCACTAATATATTTGGATTATTAGCAAATTTACACTTACACAGTGTGTTAAAATAAAAATCATGCCCATGTGCAAGGCAATCCTACTTTTAATCAATACTCTCTACTTGTACTTCTATATGGGGGAATAATAAGCAAAATATTAGTATTATAATGGCTTCACCTTCAGACAGCTACTCCAGTATTGATTTTTATCCCAGTCTCTGGGATACTTTCACCAGCACAAATGTAATCTTTTATAAAGGAGATGCAAGCATGGGATCTGAGGAAGAGTTACGCTGTACTTTACAATTCAGTTTTGAGCTTGAGTTGTTTTTTAGTTTTGTTTTTTTTTTCCCCCACCAGGATGATTTCAAGGGAAGCATTGAATTTGTTAACTGTAAATTCACATACCCTTCTCGACCTGATATTCAGGTCCTGAAAGGACTTTCTATAGCTGTTAAACCTGGACAGACCTTGGCATTTGTTGGAAGTAGTGGCTGTGGAAAGAGCACCAGTGTGCAGCTTCTGGAGCGTTTCTATGACCCTGAGCAAGGAAGTGTGGTAAGCAAGGGAAATGTGGTTTGTGTGCATTGTTGTCTTCTGCAAAGCTACCAGGACTCCTTCAAATGCGTCCTACTGTGCAGCCTAGCAGTGGTGGCACATACAAACGCAGCTTGAGGCTTCAGCTCCTTGAATAAACATGGACTGTTCAGACAATTCCTGAGGATCATTGCAGAGGTATTCAGGCAAGACCAGAACAGTACAAGTCTCAGGTGTACCTTTGGGCATTATGTAGGCCACAGGCATTCACCTTGGTAGCTCCTGTATGAAACATGTAATGTGTGATGTACATTGTGGGAGCAGAAGAAAACTCCACAATGCAGCAAAGAGTCTGGAACGTTCCTAAATATACAGCTTCAACATGCAGCTTCTGTGCAAGCTGAATTTGTTTAGGTTTAACTTCCAGTTCTTCCATTATGCATAGCTTAAAGAGATTTTAGATCTCATGTAAATACTTAACCATGTAGTTTCATATCTTTCCTTTTGAAAATAGTAAGTATGTTGATCACTGCAAGGAAGGCAACAAGGCATGTGCCTAACCTTAAGCAATTAAATGGTAACCTTGAACCTAAGCTAGGTGTAAAGTCTGTTGTTTGGCTGGATCACAGACATAGCAAGATCATCATGCATAAAGCAGTTTCTTCAAATCACTTTAAAACAGTTGTGCCTGCATTTTAGTGTTATGTCTAAATTGTTTAATTATGCTATGGATTACTTGGGTTTTAGAGGCCCTTGTTTTGGAATGATGTTTCAAGTTTTCTCCTATTTCCTGGTAGTTAATAGATGGACATGACACCAGGACTGTGAACATAAAGTTCCTTAGATCAAAAATTGGAATAGTGTCCCAGGAACCAGTGCTCTTTGACTGCAGCATTGCTGATAATATCAAGTATGGCAGTAACACCAATGAGGTGACAATGGAACAAGTCATAGAAGCAGCCCAGAAGGCTCAGCTGCACGACTTTGTCATGTCACTCCCTCAGGTAAGTACCCATGAGGCCTTGGCTGTGAAACTACAGATAGGCTGCTCAGGGTTCTTTGCAGGGAGAGATGCTCCAAATCCAGTTAAGGCCATCACACACACATACATTTATTTACTTTTACAGCTGTCACAGCAGGAACAAGGAGGGCGTCATAACCATTTGATATGGTCCTGAGAGTTTGGGCATGAGTTGCTACTGGATTTTTACACAGTAGGCAAATACTTCTAAAACTGAAACCAGCAGCTGCAAGCCTGGGAAGATTCTTCAAAGGCATGGACAAGAGTGAGGAAACATCACAGTCAAAGCATTATACTGAGTCAGGAAATATATAAATCCTGTTCCCACCCGTGGGAGATCTGCCTTGTCAATAGGGCATGATACTTTGGCAAAATTATTTTAAGCTAGCTGCTCATGTGCATTTAAGAAGTATTTAAATGCACTGAAATAATGGAAATATAAAGCAGAAAAATAAAAGTTACAGACACAATTTAGGCACCAAACCAAAATATTTGCCCAGAAGGCCCCTAAACACTTGCAGACTCATCCAAATCTGGGGTGTGGGGTGTGGAATTAATTTCATCAGCCTCAGACAATATCTTGCTGTCAAATTTTAGTTCTAGGCCTGTCACCTCACTGCCTGGGCCATGCACACTACAAAATATGTTTCAGTATTGTCTCCTCAGACAGGTTTGTGTTGTCACTCTGTGGTATTTCTTCATTTTTCTGCCTTTTTTTTTTTTTTTTAAAGAGCAGGGAGCAATGGTCAGCACTTTTGCCTCTCCCCCTGCTCTTCCCTCAAGTCACTTACTGGTATTTACCTGTGCCTGAATAAAATCTTCCTTTTGTACATTTTTCAGAAATATGAAACTAATGTTGGGGCTCAAGGATCCCAGCTGTCTCGTGGGCAAAAACAACGCATTGCTATAGCGAGGGCCATCATACGAAATCCTAAAATTTTGTTACTGGATGAGGCTACATCTGCCTTAGACACAGAAAGTGAAAAGGTAAATGTGCAGTGATAAGCAACATGGGAAAGATTAACAAAGTGGCTCACACTGTACCTTTTTCTGTTCTAGAGACATCCTAACACATTCTGTGACATGACTGCAACATAATTCAACATTGTTAATTCAGCATGCATATCTTTAACAATCTTTTCTAAATGTCCAGGAAGTACAGCTATAAAAAGCAGCTGGCTACAAGGGCTCTTAGACTGCCAGAAAGAGGCATACCAATTCCCTGGGTTTCCAAGTATTCAATGGCAATGTTTCACTTTTACAGCTTCTGCACACAAAAAAAAAATTAAAAAAAAAAAAAACCCAATCAACCAAAACTGTATTCAAGTATATGAATGATGAGCCTGAATATCCAATACAACAGTGAGGGGATGAAGAATGGGCAGTAATTTGTGCAGCTTAGTTACATCAGTAGTGTGTGAAAGGGTGGAAATTTAAAAACTCATCCACACTGAGCTGACAGTCACCATGTCAGCTGAATAAAAGCCTTCCTTAATTCCTACTGCTGTATTCACCTGGTCTTCTCTGTACTGCTTATAAACTGAGTTCATGACCCAGCCAAGCATACCACTAAGATAACTCTGATGTAACCCCATAGTCGCTTTTTACAAGTGCTGCACAGTATGGTTAATTAATCAATCTGGGGCAATCAGATTTCTCCAGCTATGAGGCCCATTTGGGTTTGCATATTTTCACTCTGACACTTTGTCTTTTGCCTTTAGACCGTGCAGGCAGCACTGGATAAGGCCAGGGAAGGGCGTACCTGCATCGTCATTGCCCACCGCTTGTCCACGATTCAGAATGCAGACGTCATTGCTGTGATGTCACAAGGACTTGTCATTGAAAGAGGTACTCATGATGAACTGATGGCCATGGAAGGAGCTTATTACAAGCTTGTCACCACTGGAGCCCCAATTAGTTGAGTTGCTGTGGTTCCAGACTTGAAAGGTTTCTCTTCTGTAAGCAGACACCCTGTGGTGGTTATGTGTATGTTGATACCCCACTGTGCTACAAACACTCTACAACACTGTGAGTTCTGTGGTGCACTCAATGTATGTAGCTTTCTGCATCAAGCACAGCTGTTAGGCACGTGCTGGGGACTAAGCATAGGCTGATCCATTCAGGAATCAGCCTAGCACACTGCTAATGGAAAGAAAGCCTGAAAATGGAAAAGATATTTGCTGGTGAATTGTTACCATCTGCATTCAAACTGCACAGTCCTATCATTCCACAACTACACTCTGCTCTGATCTTCTTGGAACTGCCTCTTCTCTGGGTCAGCTCTATGAATGACAAACAACCCCAAGAACAACGGAGCACATCTGATGGGATCAAATCTAACGTTTGCTTTGCATAGGATTACAACAGATACCCTCACTGTGGGTACAGATCCCCTATCCTTCACCCTAGCTGTGCTGCTAGGGGAGGCTGGGGCTTCTCCTGTGTGCAGCTACAGCACTTAACACCTTGGTGCCCTGAGCATGGCAGAGTGGCTTCAAGAAAACTATTAAGTATTTACGAAGAATCCAGCTCCACAAAAGTAAAGAAAGCAATAAAGAAGAACAGAATCTGGTGAGCCTCATTTCCCTGATACTCACCACTCCAGCCAAAGCTGCTTTAGTTAAATGAATGTAAAATCCTACAGTTAATCATCACAGTTATTTAAATCACTTCTGTAGAGATGGTGATGGATATGTTCTCTTTTTTCCAGCAGGCAGGACGATGATGACTATTTTAGCAGAAATCATAAAAAGAGTAAAGGTGGAAAAAAAATAACCATGTAATCGCCTCTTTGTTTGCATTAAGCGGAGTTAGGAACAGAACAACAATTCATCCAGAAATTACAAAAGTCAGGCAGTATCATCCTCTGGCAGAAGCTTGTATCTGATGTTTGCATCTGTAACCACTTATTATTCTAATCTATGTAATTGGTTCTTGTCTGTGGGGACAACAGGACTCTCTCCTTGGTGTCTGGGATCTCAGAGACAAAGCAGATAGAAAGTCTAAACTACAGTGTCACAACTCAGACCTTAATTTTGAATAATAGAGTATTAACAGCAAAGGTCTTTCTCCGTGTCCTAAAAATATTCAGCTGGGGTTGGAGGGGGTCATCCTCTTAAATCACACTGCAATGGAGTTTCTTATAAAAGTACACAAACATTACTGATTCCTGAAACTTCAATAGAGCTATAAAGGTGAAAACTTTATTAGGATACATCCCTTAATTCCAGACAGCAGAAAATAATTTTAAGGTTTGTTCAGTTCCATTAATAGAATTACTTCAGCTGACCCTACTGAAACCGCATAGCTGACACTGAAATCATCTTTTCCCAAGGAAGTCTGTATTTTAATCCTTACCTAAAAATTAAAAAAGAAACTGCCTCAAATTTAATCTTTTTACTATTTTACATTTCAGAGCAATAATTAGTTGGGATGTCTCAGGACTGAAACTATTTACAAGCTGACTATCAATAACATCTTGATGCACCTATATGATACTTAATTTATAGTAGTATTTAAGGCCATGCTAAAATAACAACTCTTTATTAAAACATGCAGTGACTCTGTGACTCATTCCATAATTCTTTTGCAGAAAGAATACCACTTTTGTGGCCCAAACTATATCAATAAATCGTTATTTTTTTGCTGGCTTTTGTGCTTTAGCACTTCATGTCTTACCCTTCAGACAAGCACATGAGTATCTTGCAGTGGATAACAAGGTTTACATCATGTCTGCAACAAGGATCTGCTGTGCAGGACGGATCTGTTGAGAAGACCAACCCACCTACACTAGGCCCTGCCTCAAAGGAACCTGCCATCTCCCTGCAGGAGCACAGTGACATGGGCCCAGCTGGGTGGTAGTGCTATTGCTTTTCATCACAATGTCATCCTATTTTTAGGCAGCTATCAAAATCGGGAGCTATGTATTTGGGATCATGCCTATATAACAGAAGCCACGCATGGTGCACACAAACATTTGGGTTTGTCTTACAAGTTTGGTTCTTGGGTGCCATCTCCTGCCACTTTATACCTGTGTGCTGTTGACAACCAGTTGACTATGAAGCCCATCAGTACCTGTGGAAAGGGACTGAAGTACATGTGGAGTTACATGGTGTGTCTGGGCAGGAGCAACAAGCCTTAATGGACTGCTTGGTGCAGAGCTGGACAGGGCTTTCCTTTATATTTGCCCCACAGGTAAGATCTCGCAGCTGTGGACCTTGGTGACAAGACCCTGAGCAGACCCAAAGGCACCTGCTTACATATTTCAGAGCTTTTTTTGGCATTAGTCACTGATAATGGTGTTTGGTGTGTCCTGCTGCATAGTTCTCTGCTGCATGGTCAATGGCAGCTGCACTATATGGCTTTCCATACACCCTATTCCTCAGGGATCCATCCTGGGACCAGTCTTTTTCGACATTGTTTGCTGACGTCAGCAAGTCTGCTGATGACACCAAGCTGTATGGTGCAGCAGACACGGTAGAGGGCAGGGATGCCATCCAGAGGGACCTCCACAGGCTGGAGAGGTGGGCACAAGCCAACCTCATGAGGTTTGACAAGACCAAGTGCAAGGTCCTGCATCTGGGTCAAGGCAATCCCAAGCACGAATACAGGCTGGGCAGTGACTGGCTGGAAAGCAGCCCTGAGGAGAGGGACTTGGGGGTGCTGGTAGATGAGAAGCTCAACATGAGCCAGTAGCATGTACCTGCAGCCCAGAAAGCCAACCAGATCCTGGGCTGCATCAGGAGAAATGTGGCCAGCAGGTCACGGGAGGTGATTCTACCTGTCTACTCTGCTCTGATGAGACTCCACCTGGAGTACTGCTGCCAGTTCTGGAGCCCCTGTGACAAGAGGCATGTGGACATAATAGAGCATGTCCAGAGAAAGGCCATGAGGATGATCAGATGGCTGGAGCACCTCTGCTATGAGGACAGACTTAAAGAGTTGGGACTGTTCAGTCTGGAGAAGACAAGGCTCCCAGGTGACCTTATTGTGGCATTCAGTATCTGAAGGGGACCTACAAAAAAAGCTAGGGAGGGACTTCTTAGGATATCAGGTAGTGACAGGACTAGGGGGAATGGAGCAAAGCTGGAGGTGGGTAGATTCAGACTGGATGTGAGGAGGAAGTTGTTCATCAGGAGAGTGGTGAGACCCTGGAATGGGAGGTTGAGGCATCATCCCTGGAGGTGTTTAAAGCTAGGCTGGATGAGGCTCTGGGCAGCCTGATCTAGGGTAGGGTGTCCCTGCCCACGGCAGGGAGGCTGGAACTAGATGATTCTTGTGGTCCCTTCCAACCCTGACTGATCCTATGATTCTACACACATCATTTTCTGAAGTTATCAGAAGAATTAAACTGAATTTATTCAGCTTTCCCACCACTCTTGGTTTCCGTAATGTTTTAACAGTTGCAGAAAGAATCAGAGGTGGTTCAGACAAGGAGCTGGCCTTTGTCCCTTTTGCTGAAGCACTGAAGCAACTGACTGACTTAACCAGACACTCCAAGAAAGCGAGTGAGAGCCTATACCTTCTTACATGTCTGTGCAATACTTAGAAGAATACTGCAGAAATGCTGACCGTCTTTCTATGCTTATGGTTTTGTTTATCCCAACAGAGGCACCAAGATACTTTCTCAGTACTGCTGTGTCTACCTATAACTCCCAGTTTGAATTGGCCAACACTGCCAGCAGGCCTAAACACTGCTGCAAGAGCCACAGAGAGCTGCACACAAAAGAATCCCCTGCTGTTGGCCAGAAGTAGTAACAGGACAGCTGGACCAACAACCTTCTAGCATTTCATGACACCCTTGTAGGCCACCTCACTGGTAGGGATTAACAACGCACAGGGCAACTTGAACATGGGACAAAACTTTGCCATAGCTGTATTTGTTCTTCATGATTTGTGTCTAGTCCCATTAAGTTTAGTAATTTTGCTTAAGAAGTCACAATTATAAAAAAGTCTGGTTTCAGGCCAGCTGTTGTGGAAGAAAAATGGTTCAGAGAACCTTTAAAGAAGATATCAGGAGATGCAGAAGCAGGATACTCCACAGACTATTTAAACCAAATGATTAATTTTCTTAAGTCAAGATACTCTTAGTGGGCTCTTAAATAAGGAGGCCTGTTTCAGATTTGCTTCTGTAATTTGTATTGTGTTCATTCCCAAGGGCCAACTCAAACTATTCACCTTATATTTCCAATTAAATAAGGTTCATTCCAGCTCAATTATGCCACAACTAATTGGAAGCCTAGGAGCAATGTCATGCTTATATCTTCTAAGCCTTATTGCTATAAGATCATACATACACAGCTCTCATTACCCATGTTATAGCCCTATGCTGCATGTGTACTTAATTGAGACGGTGTCAGCAAAATACTGCTTGACCATTGTGCATTGGAAGGGAAGAGTAAGTGAATGAATAAAAGAAGGGAGTATCTGCCTTTGCCTATTTGGAGTACATAGGAAATGTATTTCACATGATAGTTACTGGTGTGCCTAGGTAAGCAAAGCTCACAAAAATATAAACATCCAATGACTTATTCTGCAATAGTGTTTTCATGATTTATACAACTATGAGACTAATTTACATTTGTAATACAGAAGCATGAACAACATTCTTGAGGTAATATGCTGAGATAATTTCATTATTAACAACTTTCCTTATCTGTTGCTCTGTATAGCTGTACAGAACCCAAAGATTTGTGCACTGTATTTATGCATTTTCAGTATCAAAGGTGTCATCTCTATCATTCGTAATTTGTGACCACTTTCAAAAAGTAAAAAAGTCAAAAACCACACAATAATGCAAAAATATATTTTACAGATTCTAATTGAAATAAATTTCTTTTTTTTTTTTTCTTTCTTTTTCTCATCTAGCTTAATCAGAAGCTGTTTTGCTCAGGAAGCTCAATAAGTTAAGTCTAAAGCCTTGCTGATAACTATGCTGGCCTTTTTCACAGTGTCTGGGTACAGCTGTACAGTTGTAGGCAGTGTGACACTGTCACACCATTATTTAGCAGTTTAACACACAGTATCTATATATATATAAAAATAAATATTGGGTATCACTATGTACAACCGAGGCTTGAAGCGCCTTCTAGCTGGAGATGGACAGAAGACCACCAAGTAACTAAATAAAACTAGTTGATTATACTTTAAAACTTCATTATCACCCAGAGTATTGAGTGATTTCTAACTGTGGTGCAGCGTAGTTGCAATATTTCTTACAATAAAACCAGCAATTAATATTTCTGAGCTGCCAAAGTAATTTGTGGATGTACTGATTTGGAGTACTGGTTACTTACCAGGAGCACATCAACGATGCAGCGGCATCCCCTTTGGTTAAAAGGAGTGAGCAAATCTGCCTTTGCGAAGGGTTCTTGAACAGTTCACATCCGTTCGCAAATTCCTAACCATTTGGAAAATTTATCTAATTGAGTTTCTTTTCAGTTGTCCTCATTAATGAGTGGACACAGTATGGAACCAAAGCAACTACAGTCAGAGGCATAGCTGCACTCTTACAAAAAGAGAGAATGTAGAACAGATACTCAGTATGAGTAGGTATCTTGACAAAATTGTACAGCTGCAGCGTAGCTAAAGAAGCAGCTATACACAATATACGGAAACTTATCTTACAGCTGTTTTTACCTTTGCAGCTCAAGATGAACATTTCAGAATTAATTCCGATACCCAGGCCAAAGAGTGCACCTAAATTCCTCACCAGTCCAGCAAATGGAGTTGTGTCAATGTTTATCCAGTCTGGGTTGGCACACCACTTCTTGGCCTTTGGAACAGACCATAGCAAGTCAATATCAAGAAGCTTGAGGACTAGATAAAAGCCAAGGGCAAAGATGAAAAGAAATAAGTTTGTCTTGATGTACATTCTCAAGCTTGCTGTCTGAATAGCAGGGGTATGCTCAAATGCTTCTGCCACAAGAATGCCTGTGGATTAGAAACTCGGTGTTACAGGGAATAACACATTTGTGCTTCAAAGAAGCACTTTCTACAGTGCCTCTGGACAAACTGACTTTTGAAGAAAGAAA
>VWZE01021246.1:282011-296810 GCA_013396675.1 Eubucco bourcierii | reverse complement strand
CCCTTCACCCTCTCTCTCTCCTCCCCCCTCTTTCTCCCTGCCTCCTCTCTCTGCCCCCCTCTTTCTACTCCCCTCTTTCTCTCCCCCATTTCTCTAGCTATACGTGCACACACTTACACACACACCATTTACCACTTCTGCAGTACATTACAAAGGCTCTTCTTCCACTCAAAATGCTAATCCAGAAAAAAGAAATCAAATATGGTTTTTTTTTATATGAGGCATACCTCAGAACTGACTGCATCTCTCAGATGACAACCTAACAAACATTAGGTATAAAATAGAACATTCCTTTTCCAAAAGCATCCCTCTCTCAAAAATTGGCTCCAGAAATGCAGAATTCAACACCAGTTCCCACACAGGCTTTGAGAGCTGAAGACACAGAACACACTTAGCTTCTTTTTTACTCATTCTATCCTGGTTTGTGAAAAGTGAGGGCTGAACTGCAATGTAAGCTGTTAGCCAGCACTGCCCAGGCTACCCTGCATCCATGAAATACGATTTGTGCAAGCGGTTCCCACTCAATGCTTTGGTCAACTTCCTGAAAATCCTAGATAGATACAAGAGAGACAATTCATATACTGAACTCCCTAAATACCAACCTGAAATGTATTTAAGTAACTGAAAAATGTACTTTAGCTTCTCAAATCACCCTGGACAGTTTGCACTGCTAATTTGACATGCTAATTTGTGCCTGAATGCCGTCTCAGAGGAAATGTTACTGCTGTATAGGAGCAACTTCCTCTCTGATCCCTTCCACATGGGCAGCACAGATAAAGATCAGATGCAGCCAGTATAAACCAG
This sequence comes from Eubucco bourcierii, assembly GCA_013396675.1. Classification (NCBI taxonomy): domain Eukaryota; kingdom Metazoa; phylum Chordata; class Aves; order Piciformes; family Ramphastidae; genus Eubucco; species Eubucco bourcierii. The sequence goes on along the minus strand of VWZE01021246.1, from coordinate 296,006 downwards.
ACAGTGTTAGTGTGTGGCAGTGTGGACATAATGCAGTCAGCATCAACTGGCATATGGACACCAGCTCACTCTCTCTGTGAATTACAAAACCATATATATTCTACCTTGTAAATGTTAACTTTAGACTATCATCAAATCCTTCATCTTCCAGAGAGTGAACAGCACTGCTACACTTGCAAGCTCATAGCACTACTAAAAATCTCCTGCCTTTTATCAGAGTTGTTTTTTCAGATTTTGCATACAAGTTGAAAATTTTTTTAAAAATTATAAATTATAAATTAGCAGCATTACCAGCAAATACTCCAAGAATAACTTGATGAGGGAAATGTGTTGCTATGAATACTCTTGAGATGCACACACTGATCTGGATAATCCAGAAAACGCTCCAGAGGAATGACCATGTCAGTCTGAGAAGGAAAAAGAAGTGGCTTAAAAATTAAGACAAAATATTTAATCTACTAATTTATACCAGGCCCCTTTGTGTCAGGATCATACTTTTACCAAGCAGAGGTTTCAAGTAGAGAATTTTAGAATTAAATGATTAAAAACTGGAAATAGGTACTAAAACATTATCAATAATAGTTGCTTTTGCAGCCACATCACTTTCAGGTCCAAGACACCACTGTGGTTCTAGTGATGAAAGTCATCAATGGCAAGTTAAGTCAGCAGTAGTACTTTGAATGTATTTCTTATCATGAAGTTAAACTTAAATGTAGAGGTTCAATTATTTGTTGACAAAATTCACATGGTATGGGAACAACCTTGTCAGGTGTAAAAAGAAAAGCCATCAAAGCAACTGCAAGACTTCACCATAGACCTAAGCAAGATGTGATGCTGAACTTTGCCAAGATTATGTACATCTGCTTTAAAATGGGGTAAGAAGGATGACCATCAAAGCAGTAAATTTATGCACTAACCATAAGATCCAACATGAAAAGGCAATGAATATAGTTCAAAATTTCCAACACTGAAAACTAGACACATTTTTTAATAGGAGCTGATTCAGAGATACTGCATGCAATTACTCTAAATAAATAAATACCAATCTATGCAAATAAGTAAATCCGCTTAATATATATATTTTTTTCAGCTAAAGTAGATTATAATGAACATTTGGTTGGTGGAGTTTTTTTGTATAAGCTATGAATATTTGGTTAAGTTTATTAAAAACATGGTATGTATGTAAAGAATACTTGTACAAGTTAGAATAGTGGAAAGACACTGACCTGTGAAGGGTAACTGATGATTTATCTTTCCATCTAACTGTGTAGCTAAGTGCTGCTGTGACCATTACATACCAGACACAGGAAGATCCCATGGCATGTCCAGATGGGCTTCCTAGTAAAAACAAGAAAGAAACACTTAGGCTTTTAAATAATGACTGCAACATTTATCATATAGAAAATGTCTACTGACAGTTACTCAGGTGCCTAAACATTTTTAAAAAAGGTGGCTAACAAAAGCTGAAAGACTGTTAACTGGTTCTCAAAAATCAATTTTTTCATAAGCCAGAAGACTCACCTATATGGAATCCAGAATATTTGTCTGACATCAAGAAGGTAACGGCTCAGTCATCTTACATTGGTGTGATACCTTGATTAGAAAGCATAGTATTTTTTTGTCACTTAGATTTGGATTGTGATTTGAAAAACAGAGAGCATCGAGGGCTCTCTTAGGACTGTAGTCTGCAATGTATGTGTAATTTGCTTTAATTTAACAAGTAGAATTTTAATTTTACTGGAATCCACAGGGAAGTTCCTACAACTGTGAAAATCACCAAAACCCTAAGTTTGTTGGCATGAGAAAATTAGTCCCAAAATTATTGTCACTTCTTTTCCCCAAATCAAAACAGTATTTTGCAAATAAAAATTAGTTTGCAAATCAAAAGTATATTTCAGTGAAGAAGCAAAGCAGAAATGTCTAGAGAAGACAATCACAATGATTTGCACTCTCTTTCGTAGTCACATTACCAATTATTTTTTTAATTTTGTAACAGATGTACACTTCTAAAACTCACAACAGAAGAAATGTCACCAATAAGGAAACCATAATGCTGCATACTAGCACTGTCATCTAGGAAAAATGTTCAGTCTACAAATTACCTGCTAGGAACAGCATAAACTCCACCTTATGGTTTATGTTTTTAAAACCTGACAAATACCAGAGAAAATATGGCTGCAGGGTTTTAGTTCTGTTCATTCCAGGAGTATAAACCAAATTCAGTCCTAGACTGCTTACCATGTAGGCATATAAACAGTTTCCTAAGCTCTCAGTTTTGTGGAGCTGCAGAATCTGGGGTTCAGGCTGCCCTAGCAATATCTGGATAAGGCTTTCTCACGTACGTGGCTGCTTCTCTAATCTTTTTCATATAAACGGGATGTTTTAAAACACCTAACAGCTAACAGCTGACTGCTGACAGTTGTTAGGTGCTGACTGCACCTCCTCTTGTAAAGGATGAACAGGTGAATGACAGATATTGTCAATGGTCAAAGTCAGATCTGGAGGAGGGAGAAAATGTGGTCATTATACGAAATTGGTATGACAGTGGATCACACTGGACTGAAACAGGAATGATTTATTATCTCAGGAAGAAAGGCCTCCTGGTTCAATGAATCAAAATGAAACATAGCAGCTAGTTTCTTATCTAGGGCTTGGAATTACACTGTGCTGAATAGGCTCAGTTCTGAAGATTTTTGAGAAGACCTGAAGGACTTCAGTACTTTGGATTATGTCCCAAATAAATTCACTTGGAACTGATTGCAGATCACACACATACCAGGCATTATTAAGCCCTGCCTGATACACTTCTCATTCAAAATTACAGTGCGATATAATGCAGAATATTCTCAACAAAATACCTCTCTGCAAGCCACTCAAAAGCTTGCAGTGGCATTGATAAGGCACCAAGCACATTAACTTCCACAGTCAATATTTCTTGTACAATGAATTCAACTAAATCCAGTCAATTAGCTGCAAGCAGTTATTTCATATATTAGGGTTGCACAAGCTCATTTATCTTCAGCAGTATTGTTGAGTTCCACATAGAAGACAGTGAGATATAAAACCCAACACATTAAAAAGTACCTTTTTATTAATTGTTTTTCCAATATATATACCTCACACACCCTTTCAGTGCCAGTGGTTGGTTCCATGAACAGGGGCTCCTTTGAACACTTGTGATATATTCTATGATCGATTATTGTTCATTAGATGATTGACACTTGCTATTTACACTGAGCTATCTACTTGATTTTGTGGTTTCGATAATTCTTGCAGTAGTGCACAAGCTCTCAAACTCAACAGCTCCCTGTTCTGCTTTGGAACACTTAATGTGGGATTTTTCTCTCCAAGCTGATGTCACTGGTACTGAACTGTTCATAAAAGTGACCTCAGAAAGCAGGTGATTCTTTCTGAACCTATGACAGAAATTATGTGAAAATTCCTTTCCAGAATTCTAGTTCATTCTACTAGGAGTTATATTTAAAGCAAATTCCCCTCATCTGCATTACTTTAAGGCAATGAAGTAAACATTCTTGTCATACAACAAACACCTATCAAGTTTCATTTCTTTGTTTTTCAATTCCCATGCCTTGAAGCTACTTTAAACATGAGGTCTCAGATTTGTACTTCATATAGAGTCTTCATAAGTCACCTCCTCTCCTTCAAAAGCTACTATCTCTGTTACATGTGCCACTGTAATCTTCAACATTTCTTACCTGGTCCAGTTTCACATGTTATAGGAAACTGTTCAAGGCATGGGCTTGACTGATTGGGGTAAATCATTGTTTCCTGAACCCACCAGTATGGGCGATGGCCAAATAAAATCCTGGTTAAACAAACAAACACAGAAATAGAAGCAGAAATGCCATATAAAGATTTTTATGTAAAAAGGTTTCAGCTGAGCAGAATAATCTTACAATGAAGAACTGTATAGTCAAAACTCATCTGTAATAGTTCTATGGGTTCTTCTTGTCTTATCAAAATGCCATTTCAAGTATATAGTAAGTATCTCCATTGGGAATTCCTGTTTTATAATTACAGTGGAAACCTACTAATACATTATTCACAGAAATTTTTCTAAACTTGAAGTATATATAATAGCCATCATGAAAAATATAAAGCAAACCAAACTTCTTACCATTTAAATATGAGGTTGAACCAATCACCAATTACTGCCACCCATATCATTTTAGTACCAACCACTTGGTTGAGCTGAAACCAAAGAGGAAAATAAATTGAGAATATATTCCGGGGATCACCAACATATGACATAAAATTAAGGAAATCCTGGTAAGCCCTGTAGTCCCTCTGTAAATGCTGAATGATAAGCACGCCATTTCTATGAAGAAGATCCATCTTAGTGGATTAATCTGTACTTGAAACAGAGCAAAGTTCCTTCAATCTTAAGTTTCTAGTGATGGAGAAGGAGAACCGTGGAGGGCATCTATCAAAAAGTGAGGTAAGGTGATTGACGTTGCCTTTATATTGTATCGGCGTGGTGTACCCAGCCATTCCTGGAACACGTGGCTCCACATCTCTGGAAAAGCAGGAGTCTGTTAGCACTGGAAAGCTTTTCTGTTTGCAAATTTTAATTGGAGGAAACTAAGTGAAGTACATGCTGAGCAGCAGCAAATTGTGAGGAAAGTTTTGTGGAAATGCAGTGTGTGACTTATGCAATCCTTTGTATGAACAGTTGGAACATGTTTGCTTAAATCTTTTCACAGTTCATTTCTCTGCAGGACGGATATTATTAATGTGCATAGTTCGTTAAGTGTTGCCTGTATAAAGGACAGAAAGAATACACAAATTTTCGGTCTTTGCAGAACTGTCATTAAAGCTGTACAAATGAAATAGAATTTGAAACAGAATTTGGCTACCATGCTGTGTCTAATACTTTGCACAACACGTTTTCAGTCATGGAAAATACAACCAGCATCTGTACACCAACAATGTCACTGAGGTCTGGGTTTATTTTCAATCAGCAATGCTCTCAAAGCTCTGAAAAACAATTGTTTCCTTCATACAAGAGGCCATGTTAATCCAGGGCACAATGTCTTGAGTTTCTTGAGACATCTCATTCACTATTGACATTCTCACATATTGCTTACATGATGCAAGTTCTACACACCTCTGCCGGGAGGTGAAACCTGACCTACTGCACCCATGCTTCTTGTTGTGCAGCTGAGCTTTGCAAACCATTGCAAGACTGAGAAGAGATGATTGCATTTCCCTGAAGTATTCTCAAGAGAAGCACTTGGGTTCTCTAGGGCAAAAAGCCAAGAGACTCTGCCAGATACTAGGATTTTAAGAGCGTAGAGCAAGTAATGTACCAGCACATCAGATTTATCTGTTAGTACTAACAACCAGAGCATACATTCATTTGTGAGGTGGCTAAATGGCAAACCTTTCTTCACAAGATATTAAGTGAATACCCAAAGTCTAGTGATACCATCTGATATCATCAGAGCAGCAACAATAAAACTTTAGTTCATTCTTTATCAGGCGCTAATATTCAGACATCTTCATATCTTCTATTAAAGATTATCCAGATATCTGAAACAATTACAATCAGAAAACAAAAGCAGCTGCATATATGCACTGCACACTTTCTCCATGGCATTTAAACTATATGAGCTGTGAAGACAAAGAGAAGAACTACTCAACTGTTTTTGCTGAAGAGGGACTTAACAGCTTAACAGAGCTTTCTGTGTAGTCAGGGAAGTCGCATGGATACATTAAGCAGATTCAGCAAATAAGGCATGACAATTAAATGGACTCAGAAGACTTCCCTGACACAATCTCACATTTACTTTAACCACACACGTTTACTTTAGATATTAATAGTCTGGTTTTAGAAAATTTTTGCAGTTTTAAATTCTAAATGTTTACTGCTGCCAGTTGCATTGAGTCATATAGTGTATATTTAAAACCAGATTTAACATTATATACACTGTTCTTGAATAACTACTGTAACATCCTTCTGTATATCAACTGAGTTATTCACTTCAGCTGGTATAACCTGATTTAAAGGGAAAATCTTCCAAAACAGAAATTTCAGGATGTTTCAACAATAAGTATTTCCTAATGTTTTACCTGCAAATATCTGCTAAGCCATATAGCTTATAGCATTATAGGGTGTCATACAAATGAACTCACTGGATTATTTTCCCTGTTCAGTTCTTTATGAAGAACTGTTCAGAAACATCTCTCTCAAACAACTCTATATTACTTATTACAGAAGAAAATGTCTTTCTGCTACATTTTTTTTTCTGCTAAAGTATCTCTCCTTTTCAGATAAGTAGGGCTTTAAATAATGACAATAAAAATCACTCTTCTATACATGTCTGGATTTAGTATGCAAAACTGTGGAGAACCTGAGTTTTTCTTCTGTTTTCAGTATAGTTTATAAAGAGTGTAAATATCAAGTCAGTTGGTGACTTAGGAACAGCTGGTTTACTTTTAGTACTTGGTTAAAACAGCAACTGTTATGAGATTAACACTAAATAACTACTGTTCTATGAGTAAAAATACTTCACAGTAAACAAGCCTCCATCCAGATACAGCTTAATGTCCTCAGAAAGGTCTATCAAGTAAGAAAACAGATCACTTTCTAACACCTCTTTAATGCCACCATTGTTACTCAACAGCATCAGAAAAGTTGCCTCTCTGATGCAGGATGTGCAGAACCACTGCAGTATTTTTTTGTTTTATTTATCATAAATATAAATCCACCCAGTCATGTTACTCAGTGGGACAATGCTGCACCTGCTCTGGCTGAACTCTTACTCTGACAGAACCACCCGGGCACGTTTTCCTTCTCTAGTAACTTTGTTAGTAGAATGCTTGAAGATAGGTCTTGGCAATGTTTCAACTAACTCCTTTTCGTATAAATGGTAAAGGCCTCCTGATACTAATTTTAATATTAAAGGTTATGCTGCTGATTATTTTTAAATAGAAAGACAAGCACCTTAGACATAACGGAAACAAACAGCAAACAAACAAGCTTTAATTTTCTCCTACATTCTTTCTGATTGTTTCAGAAGCACTTACATCCACATCTTAGGCATATCAAAGGAGTCAGGTTTATAAAACGTTTTAAAAAACCAAACAAATCCACACTGCAAAGCAGAAATCATGAAGTGTTTCGAATAGGTAAGCAGATTCCTGTGAGAGAGGCAGTTCAGGTGATGTTCTCATTGTGCCTGGAAACACTTAGAATTCTGCTTTACTCAACAGGCAATCAACAACTGACATGAGTCATCTCTTCTTGTCTCTGTGACATTTGGAAACCTGTAAGTGTCTGAGACACTAAAGAATTTTGTAGCTCTAATAACCGTCACAGAAAGATGGAAACATCTTGAAATACTACATTTAATAACACATTCAAACTAACTAAGGAGAAATACTTCCTGAACAGATCTTTTTCTCCCTTTCTCTGCAAAGCATTGCAAAGTGCTTCTGTAACACACTTAATGCTTTAAAGTCACTTGAGATAACAGATGAAATAAAATTATTTGCTGAATTTTAGTATATGGAATTGCCAAGAAAATCAGTGATATTTACAAAATGGTCAGACTGTGTATACAGTCAAGCTTTTTAACCAAAGCTTTGTCTTGTTTTGATATTACAGAGCCAAGGTTTGGTATTCACATGATCAAATGAGACTAGTGCAAAGCAAAAACCATTAAAATGCTATCTATTCCTATAAAATGTTTTTGATACTTTCTTGATTTATGTTTCAAGACATACAAAACAAGAGACTATCCAAGACTTTTTATAGCCTTGGTAATAATGTTGAAACAAGAATCACGGTGATGATCCACTGAAGGGAGGATAAAATGTTTACAGTTGCTTTACACCTACATATTAAAGCAAATATTACATAACAGATATCAGATGTTGTTAATCAAATATTTGCAAGGGAAGGAAAAACCATCAAAGCAAATATTTTCTAAACCACTGCTAATGGAGGCCTATGTACTGGGCCTAACTTTCTGGTACATTATGCTTACTTAATTGAACAATAACATTAATTTCCACATCAGTGTTTTCATTGGCACTGAACCAGCCACGAAGATTAACTAGCAATTTAGTAAGTTAACAAGCAGATGCTGTATACAACAGCTGACAGCTATTTTCTTCAGTATGAATATTTTCCAAAGGGAACACTGTGAAGATGTATCTTTCAAGAAGCTTGCTCTTTCTTTCCATATTTCATTCCCTCAAGCTTTCCTCATCAGACCCAGACAGCCCTAGTTTATGTCAGGCTTCTTTATGGTTTGACTGACCAGTAGAGGTTTAGCAAACACTAGCATGAAACAGTTTGCTTGCTTTTGTTTCTGCCCTCTTAATCTATTTTTCTCTAGTTACTACACTGCCATTATTCTTTGCTCTAAAGGTAACTATGCAAATACAGGAAATTAGCAAAACTCATGCTTGTAATAGAACGATAACTGCCAGACCTTAACACTTATTTGTATTTACGTGTGTTTATCTGTTTAACAGTGAAAATAATATGAACAATGTACGGAATACAATTACGGAGCGTTCACAAAAGTCATATCTAGGGAATTCTAGTTATTATAACAAGCTACTTCTTAGAAATCACAAGCAACCTAGAGTTTAACAGTGTATAAAAATCCTTCTAGTTCCATAGATTGCAAGCAGAAATGGAGTCTGGGCCCACAAGGGGAGGTTTCCACTGCCATTTTAAAATTCCCTTTCCAGTGAATTCACTGTCTTGTTTATATGCTGTTCTCTAAACCCTGAAACTAGGTCTTTGCTAACCATAGCCCAAGGAGATCAGAAGCCTGGCAGGAGAAGTAGCTGAGGCTGTTTATTAGCACCAGCTCTTCAATTTTGTGTTCACTTAGCAGTTTCACATAAACTGCAGTAGCTCTCCATCCCCAAATTAGCAATGAGCAACCATTTAACCCAGTACTGGAATAGCCCAGTATGGAATTTGAGCTAGCAATAAAGCAAACTAGATCTGTGTTGCAATAGCCTGCCCTTCAGTTTGATTGTGCTGTCACCTCAGAACTTTAATCAACTGCTCTTTACTTGTGTTACAAGACATACATGGAGAGCTGGAAGATGCAGAAAAAGGGATACATGGTACAATTACACAATCTCCAGCAAAGTTCATAGTGCTGGAGATAAATTGCTGTTGACACTTTCTTTCACCCATGACTATTCTGCGACTTAATGTAACATTTAGGAAAAAAAAACAGTTCAGAACAAGCACCTGGACTAGAGTTATGGTGGTAGCTTGGTGCCAGTGTTTCTACTATGGAAACTCTTGAATTAGAGCTAATGAAGGATTTAAGAAGTGTATGACACATGCTAGCTTGAGTCATGAGGCCACCTTTCTGCTTGTGGTTGGTAAAAGCTGTCAGTCTGAACAGAAACCTAGCATCTGGTAAGATCACCATGCTTCATTTAAACATGCAGTCTGTAAGATGATTGTGCAGACTTCATAGTGGGGAAGTTAAGGATAGGATATACTGTTAATGTCTGTGGAACTGCAGAAGGACTCCCAAATCAGTCAGGAGAAAGACCAGTTAAAATATGGATTGTGCTAGTAAGTATCACAGGCTGCATTTAGTCTTTGGCTGATGAAAGTCTAAACCAAAGGAAGAGTAATGAAATCTAGAGAAATTTCCCTGATGAAAAAAGATACCTAGCAATTCAGAACAAGTGCCAGCTACTATAGGGTGAACCCATTATCTATGTTAACAAAAGAATTCAGAGGAGACCAGATTGAAGAACCCACCAAAAGATGACAGACTAGAATTCAGGATTTGTTTAGATTAGTTGAATTTATATTTGTTGAACTGGGAAAAAAATTGTACTCAGGAAGTTATGTACTGAAATAACACAGGTTACTGATGTCAGAGGCAACATTTAAACTTTATAGTTGCAGTGTTCACTTGGTTAGGTTTAAGGTCTGGTTAGGAAAAAGAATGAAAACATCCTAGGTAAAAGAAAGTCTTAAGGCATAGGCTCCATAATGCCCTAATTTCTATGTGGCCAGATAATGATCGTTGAACCAGCCCAGCTTCAGCAGATTTATCTGAACCAGAAAAGAAACAGTAGTCTAATAATTAGTTTTAGGACTAATGTTGGGGAAACTGAAATCTGGAGAGCAAGTGTACAAGTCAAGTAAGAGAGAATTACAATTGGGTAGAAGTGCTACCCACCGGTAGTAACAGTTACCCCACAAAAATACAACTAGTCGTTAGTGATTTCAGCTCAGACCTTGCTTTCAGCCTGGTGGAGGGAGGAAAACCAATTAGTGGTTTCAGACAGCAATTTGCAAAGCTTTACTAATTTTACATTATTCTGAGATTACTTGAATAGCTCTAGCTATCATAATAAAATGATCAGCAAATAGCTTCCATGATAAACTGAAGGCTGGTAACTGAGACCGCAAATGAGCGCAAATCTGGAGCCACAGGGGAATAAACCCAGCTGAAACAAAATTAGCCATGGTGTCATACGGAGCACATTCACAATGAGAGTAGCCTATGGCAACTGTTTGCCTGGGTACAGGACTGAATTACCTCTGCATGTCAGTCTTCTGTCATAAATGTTTCTTTTTAAAAAATGTTTAGTTTTTTTTTTAAAATGGCAATTAGCTCCACATTTGCAAGAGAATTCAGGGTTGGGGAATTAAGAGAATTTACGAGTGTCACAAAATTTATGCCTGTTACCCCAAGTAAACTTTGCACTGAAAAGTTCTAGCTTCAGGGGAGTGGAAAGAAGCTAGTCTGCTCACCAATTCGTGTCTAGTTTCGTTCGCACTGAACTGCACCTCGGACAAATCGCACTAGGCTTTTTACCTCCGCCGGCTCCGCTCTCCGGCGACATAGACAGCCCTGACAAAACGCTTTAACCCCAACGGACGTTTCCCAGTGAAGAAAGGGAGTCGCAGCTGCCTCTCCTTCGTAGCACTGCACCGATAGGCCCCACAGCCAGGCAACCTCGGCTGCTATCACAATACCTCAGCCTCACCCGTGACAGACGTTCCCACAGCAACAGCGTCTGCAATTCCCAGCACGCCCTACGGTCTTGGTCGCGGCAGGAAGGATGGTTGAGCCAATCAGCAATGCGCTTACTGAGAGGTGGGCGGGAGCAGCTGCTCGCAAGGCGGGAAGTTGCCAGCGGTTTGAAATTTGCTGGGTGCGGGTGGCCTTTGTGTGCTGCTTTCCGCCCTGTCCCGTTTTCCCCGAGCAGGGCCCCTACGTGCGGGGCTTGGCAGGTACCACCGCGCTGCGGAGCACTGCTGGTTTGCGGGGCCACAGCAGCTCATTCGCCGCCGGTAGCGTCTTGTGAGACGGCGGAGGAGGAAACTGCATCTGCCCCTCGGCCCAGTCTGTGAGCATAGGAAGGGAGCCTTGGCTCCGGGCGAGGACTGCGAAAGGGTGGGTTGGCGGCGAGGTGCTGTTGAGGGCTGTCCGTACCGTGGCGGTCCCGAACGCAGTGTGGGGCCTCTTTCTGACGCAGCTAATCCGTGCCTGGGCGGGGGAGGGGGGGCAGTTCAGCAAAAGCAACGTACCTCCCGCTGTTACTGCTTGTACTAATAGTAACAACAAAAACAAATTACAGTTAGAGGTTTCAATAACAAGCAACAAATGCTCTGAATGAGGTTTATTCTGTGAGTTACAACTGCTGCATCTGCCTTATGTATGTCGCTGTTTGTTGCAGCACTATGTCTGATATTAAGACTGAAGATGAAATAATCTCCTTAGAAAGGGAAATGAAAGAGTTTTGGACCAAATTAAAAGGCATTTATGGCTCGGAACAGATCAGTCAGTCTTTAGCACTGAGAGATTCGTGCCAGGAGTCTATAAAAGTGCTTTCAGGTAAGAGGCTTTATGTTCCTGTTACTTCTACTTCCATGTTTTCTTCAAACTTCTTCAAATAACTGAAATAACTTTCTGTTACAGAGAAATGGTCTAAGAAGCTGAAAGAAGAGGACTTGATGATTAATAAAATTAATGAGTATAGCAATGGTACAGTATGATGATTTATTTATCTGTAATGTTCCTAAGATTACCTTCTTACAGTGAATAATATGTTCAACTTTCCATTTAAAAACGTAAATAACATCAGAATTTAGGTAGGAATGAAACCAAACACTTGGCTGGCTACATAATGTAAACTGCAAGTCAAAAGCAGTTTGTTGGAAAACATAATTTCAGAATCACAGCATGGTTTATGTTAGAAAGGATCTCAAAGATCATCCAGTTTCAACTCCCTGCCGTGGGCAGGGATACCTTCCACTAGACCAGGAATTGGACTGTCATTGGTGATGCAAAAAGATAAGACTGGTGAACAGTTTTCTGTGTAGTGGGTTTGGTGCTTTAAGCATTAAAAAAAATCCAAAGTACCAAAACTCGCTGGCTGCAGTAGAAAAAATAAATTACATTGCTCAGTACAGTGAATTATTATGCTCTGCCCTGGAAAGGACCTTTAAAGGGAATCTAGTCCAACTCTGCTGCAGAAAGCAGGTGCCTCTTCCATATTAGTAACAGAACACAGTCAATCTGTCAGCCTAGAATTAACTTCTGAATTTTGTAGCTAAGAATATGAGGTAGAAATAATTGCATCTGTAACATGTTTGCCCCTGTTTTTTTGTTAAATTACTTGTAAACAGGATCCACCATCCTTATGCTTTGAAGATGTATGTAGTGCTAGCACCACAAACAAACTGCAGTTGATCAAAGTACCAGAGGATCTCTCTATTTAGAGTTTCTATTTTGAATGACTTTCACTGTAAGTTTTTATTTGGTGTTAATATAATTACATTGACTTCTCTTTTCAGCTGGGATAGCATACATTTCACTAAATTTTTTTTCAAATAATTAAAATAATACAGGTACGAACTAAATAGGAGGAACCTAATTAATCAACTGTATATGTTTGTGTTTTCTTGCTTGCTTTCAGAGATTCTCTGTCAGAGCCAACGTGTATCAGAAAATCAGGAGCGTCTGACAGAAATAAAATCCAACCTTAATCAAGAAAAAGAGAAAAACAAGGACTTGACTGACAGCATCCAGGAGCTTAAAGAAGAGTGTGAGAGGAAAAAGGAAAGTAAGTAAGCAATAGACAGTAAATATATTTTACTAACTTGAGGAGGAATTGTTTTTAATACTTACTTTTGATGGGTATTTCTACTGTTCTAAATATTTTTGTATGTTCAATTTACCTTTACTCTGGCATTTATGGTGGCTTTTACAATTCTAGTAATATCTTCTAAAAACAAAGCTGCAGTGGAGAGAGTGGAACGACTGTCCAAGTGTAAGGAATTGTTTGAGGAGCGGCTTGGATTGGAGATACGCAGAATTCACAGTAAGTTTCCCTAGTTTCTGTGTGCAGTCATGCAATGTGTTTAGTATTGGGTTGTGCAGCGCAGAACACGCTAATTTACACAACTGAAGAGCTGTCTTAGTTCAGTTGTTGCTGTTGTCTCTCAAATGGTTAAATACAGTATGTCAAAATGCATTTGTCTTTCAAAGATGCCAGGGGTACTTAATTTCTAAGTGTTATAAAAACTATTGAAACTGTCAGTGACATGGACAGAGGAATCGAGTGCACCCTCAGCAAGTTTGCAGATGACACCAAGCTGTGTGGCACAGTCGACTTGCTAGAGGGCAGGGATGGCATCCAGAGGGACCTGGACAGACTGGAGAGGTGGGCCCAGGGCAACCTCATGAAATTCAATAAGGCCAAGTGTAAGGTCCTGCACCTGGGTAGGCACAATCCCAAGCACAAATACAGGCTGGGTGGTGAATGGCTGGAGAGCAGCCCTGAGGAAAGGGACCTTGGAGTCTGGGTTGATGAAAAGCTCAACATGAGCCTGCAGTGTGCACATGCAGCCCAGACAGCCAACCGAGTCCTAGGCTGCATCAAGAGAAGTGTGGCCAGCAGGGCAAGGGAGGTGATTCTGCCCCTTTACTCTGCTCTCGTCAGACCCCACCTGGAGTACTGTGT
>VWZE01021246.1:231970-281899 GCA_013396675.1 Eubucco bourcierii | reverse complement strand
GGCAGAGGGGAGATTTAGACTGGATGTTAGGAGGAAGTTCTTTCCAGTGAGGGTGGTGAGACACTGGAACAGGTTGCCCAGGGAGGTTGTGGCTGCTCCCTCCCTGGAGGTGTTCAAGGTCAGATTGGATGAGGCCTTGAGTAACCTGTACTAGTGGGAGGTGTCCCTGCCTATGGCAGGGGGTTGGAACTAGATGATCCTTGAGGTCCCTTCCAACCTTACCATTCTGTGATTCTATGATTCTATGTAGCTTCATGTTGTGATATTTAGTCATCACTGTGATGCTACAGCACAGGTTAATGGTGTTCATTAATTCTGTTTTAGATGAGCAATTACAGTTTATATTCAGACACATTGACCACAAAGATCCTGACAAGCCATATCTGTTTACTCTTGCCATAAATGAACAAGGAGATTATGAAGGTATGTGAATTCTGAAAACTCTTGTTGGGAACCACTGCAGTTATGTGACATAGGAGGCAGATTAAAATTTTACATCATTCCTCTTCTGTAAGGGAACATCATTTCAGCTCTTAACACTGGTTTTGCAATCTATACTGCTGTTATGAAGGATGGCAGTAGTAATTTGAGTACTGCGTTGAGCATTTTCTAGCTGGATATTACTACTGTTCTGCTATGCCTCTGTGTGGACTGAAGCGACTTCTGATTTTACTAATTCAAATCCAAACTGTGCTGAAGCTGGAAGTTCATAGCATCCAGGGCTATATCAGTTTTTGACTGCCTACAGAGCAACAAAAATGCTTAATGTGTTTCAGTTTTTAAGTAGGCTATAGATTACTGGGGATTGCTGTAACAATTCAAACAGGAGCATGACACTGAGTGGGAGGTGTGGAAATAAAATTGTGCTCTTTGAGGCTTTGTCTTTGCTGAAAGAGAATTATTTAATAGACTACTCAAAAATAATACTGGAGGAAGTTAAAAGATACAAAGAAACTTCAATTTCTGTTTTATAAGGATGGAAAACCACTAATAATGAACTTATTTTATCATGGCCTAATCTTTTGGAAATTTTTGTCATTTTAGTGACTTCCTGTACTCCTCCTCTGGACTGCATAGCAGAGTTCCAGCTCAAAGTGAGAGAAACCAACAATTTTTCAGCATTTGTTGCCAACATCAGAAAAGCTTTTGCTGATTTATCTCATAAACAGTCTGTATAAAACTAGTTTTTACCTCTCTCCAGCAGTGTACAGCACTCTTTCTTCCTTTTATTGTGAAAATATGTATTTATCTGTGTCTTACTCTGATCTCTAAATAAAAAAATCCCCACAATATGTTAGGCCCCTGGGGTCTAGATACATTTTGGATCATTCTTCAGACAGTATAATCAACTCCTTCATTAATTATCTCCAGACATGCAAAGTGATCCAATAGCAAATAACTTAATGGTGTAGTGATCATTATTTAGGTAGCTACTTCAGGAAGATAGAAAAATAAAGTATGTGATATAATTTATCCCTCTCTTCCCAAAGCGTAGAACTGTCTTCCAGGTTTTTATGTGGTTAGGAAAGGCCTGAAACCTACCCTTTGCATAACTGGGTCATAGTCTCTATCTTAATATTTACCCTGACTTGTACTTCCAGTGTACCTACTCATCTTCATGCACATCAAACGTTGTTTTTCTTTCTGATCTGTTAAACTGTAAATATTTTACTGCCTCTTTCAGATTGCCTGGATGCCCACTTCTGCTGTTAGCATGCACATCAAATGATTTTGTTATTGCTCTCGAATAAAGTTCTTACTACAAGGGAGCAGAAGTTTTGTACTTATTTGATGAGAAACCCTAGAGCCCAGAGGTTCCTAGCTCATTAAACAGCTGAGCAGAAAAGTTGTCCTGGAATTTGAACTGCACTAGTGAATGAGTAATACTTGTAAGATTACAAGTATGGTATGTTTTAGAACAGACCAGCCATTTTGCTTTATTACTTAAAGCACATTGCAGTGAAGGACTACTTGTCATTGGAAGCCTTAAGGCAATGGCAAAGTCTGTGCCTACTGGGCATTGCCCCTGTATCCAGAATGACTGCCTTCATTTTGAAAAACACTCCTGCCATTCTTCACCTGTCTGTGCAAAGCAATTCTTACTCTGGAAAGTAACTTCGGGATGCTCAGCCAAATATTTCACAGCTGGTGTATGGAAGCAAAAACACAGGCAGCATGTTAATAAACAGCTCCATCTGACAAGGGGGAAACATTCCTCAGATCCACTCTGTGACATATCTCCTTTGACCATCTTTTTCACAAGAGAAATAAAAAATTGAAATGTTCTCCGAGTAACAAATGTTCAGTTTTGCTGCCATTTTCATGTTCATCTCAGTCATGAGTAGTTGGTTTATTGCTTCTAACAAAATTACTTTGCCAAGATTTCTATGCACAGAAGACAAAATATGCAACAACCACTGCACTGGAATTTACATTTCTAGGTAATTATTTGCTAGATAAAATGATGTTCCTGGTTGTAAATGTTCTCTGCATATGCCTAAAGCAACAGGTAAAATTTGAAATGTTTATTGTGTATAATGTAAACCTTTACAAACCTTTTTTGGAGTTAGAATATTAAATCTTATGCTTGCCAAGATAGATCAGGTGCAGCTCTTCCTCAAAAATAGGAACTTATTCCATACATAGGTAACAGCTTGCAGAGAGTACACAATAGATTTATTTCTTTGCTTATTATAAAATATGGGGTAGAACTGTATTACAGTATCACTAAATCAGTATTTATGCTAGCTGAAGAGCTGTCTTAAAATCTTAAATCCTTTGTGTCTTTATCAAATGTATTTGATGCTTGCAGAATTTCACACACCTGGCTCTGTGGGAATTCAGAATTTTCTGGTTTTAAGACTTCACAATACAATGATATCCAGTAATAGTCATGACAGCTAGGACCCAACAAATACAATTATTGGTGCCCCAGTGCATTAGATAGCATACAAATACTGAAACGCCACAGAGAGCACAGGGGGAGGCTCTTGAGCTCAAAAGCAATATCCAGCTTAGGAATTACGACACCATCAAACAGCTCCCTCCAATTGGTGCTAATGGTCTATCTGCAGGATCAATTTTATCTTAAGGCAGACATCAATTTCAGTGAAGGTTTGTAAAGGCTTCCATTGTTTATTTTTCTTTTTTTCAACCCTGAATGTTGCTTTCCCTTTCACACTTTTGACCAAGACTTAGCTACTGAGGGTCAGGCCTGAAATGTATGGGTGGGCCGTCAACTAATGCTGATCATACAGAAAACTGCTGATGTACTGGTGCTCCAGCACCTCATCAACTTTATCTCAGAATTTAATGTCAAACTGAATTTAGGAGACACTGGAAATATACTATGGATTTAAGGACTGCTGGGAAGACAGAATTAAATATTCATAATGTGTATTAAGTGCATTTAATCCCACTTGTTTGTATGCTAGCTGGAGGTCAGATCTTAGAAGAAATCACATTACCGTAAGAGTCCTTTTGGCTAAGAGAACAGTCTTCTACAGCTATTCAACCAGCAGTGGGGGTGGTTAAGCCAAGTTTGTCGACATTTTTCATAAAGCCTCTTGGATGTTGCTAAACATTTTGAAAAGCAAGCAAACAAGCTTTAGCTACACTTGTGGAAATTAAAAACAGAAATTATGGCATGCTTCTGTCATATTCCTACTGTGTGGTATTATTTGCTGTCTTCTTCAACGCTTCAATAAACTCTTCAATTTATTCACTACCTTGAAATTGCCTAAATTACTATTATTATAATGCTCTGAAAATCAGTGTGAAAATCATTTGTGATTTGTAAGTTTGTAACTTTTAAAACACCTTGCCTGATAAACATATGGACACATAAGTCACTTAGTCCCACAGGCAGATTACAGTACTTTTTTTAACTGTATGAATAATTATGGTAACTTACCTTTTTGACAGTAGTAGTTGCAACCCCACTACATCAGGATTTACTACTGAAATAGGATTGCATGCCTGAAGGGTTGGGCTAATAGCTCTGATTGTCAGTGAGACTTCCTTCTTTTTGTCCTTCTCATTATCCCTAATCATTCTAATAAGTATACACAAAGGACCTTTTAGATTCTCGAGCTTATAAACAAGTTCCAGTAGACACCGAGGTAATGAAGCCCTATTTCCTGCAGATCAGCGGGTTTGTCCTTAAACGGCCATTCTCTTCACTGCAATATCCCAGCTCTTCCCACTCTCCCATGGATGGGAGCCAGCCCACTCAAGTGCTGTGCCATTTGTGCCTTCGCTTGCCTGCTGCAACTGCCCATCCTTCCTGCAGAACAAGGCAGTGATGTGAGCTTCTCTCCTTTATCTGACAATTTGTAGTACAGCCAGCCCATGTGCAGCCCAGCGAGGGCTGCAACACAGCCCGTTTCCAATTGGGGCTAGTTGAGCAACAGGCTAAAAATTGTTGCAGAGACTGACAGACTGTGCTAAAAGTAGAGTTTAAACAGTCAACTGTGTAGTGGACTTTCTATATTACTGCATATATATTTAGAAGTGGCTGGGCACTGAAATGATAAATTGAAAGAAGACAGTAATTTGATTTCCTTCCTCTTCAGTCATAGCATGTTTACTAGCGCTAATTGCTACTGACTCACCTGTTCTGTGACTGATGGGTAACTCTCTACACGGAAATGTGCTCTTTGACTGACTTGCCTCAATGAATTATTTCACACTGGCTACCGGATCCTGGGCTCAGTTCTTCACCACAGTATCTTCTACATCAGACCTTCAGCTGGAATAACTGGCTTTGCAGAGAAACAGGTCCATGGAATGAACACCAACTATATACATCATTGTTTTGATTTAGAAGCATGCTACACTTATTTCACACTGATGGCTTTTATCATAAAGGTTTCCAAGAATTTAAGAGCAGACTGCATACTTTTTAGAGAAGTGGGAAGGTGGAGGGGCTAGAGGGGTGACCATGTGGGTGGAGTACTGGCTGTCTAAGTTAAAGCACAATACATTTGTGTAAATGCTTACCTCATAGGTTAGAAATAAAACCAGGCTGTTTAACTAAACTTTAACTTTCCAAATGTAACTATTAAGAGATAGACTTGCTTGCATAACATGTCTGATACACCCCCATTAATGGGACGACAATGAAGCAAACTGGTAATTGTATTCTAACATTAGTCATCAGTATGAGCATGACTTACTAGTCTGTATTTTCCTATATTTAGTGCAAAGGCAGACAAACCATCTGATAAAATCATGTTCCTAAAGAAAAGAGAGAAAACCTCTTCTGACATGCAATCCTCAATGCTGTCAACTGTAACTACAAGCAGCTAGCTGTCATCTTGGGTTCCAGCCTTTTCTAAGGTTAGTTCACAATTCTGACAGTCTCCTTGGGACTATGTTATGGTAGGGAGCACCTTTATCAAGTGCTCTGCTAATGGCATCACGAGGAATCAAAATACCAAATCTACAGTCACTGTTCATGCAATTTACATGAGAAAGCTGGTTACTTTCCTCAGCTGCTCCTGCTGAAGTTCCCCTCAACTATCATTTCCCAAATACATTCCTTGGTGTGGAATAAACATTAAAAGTGTGCACCCACTCTTGCTTTTGATTGTGCATTAATCCTATCCAGATGGCAGCTTATGTCACTGTTTTTCCAGTCTGTTTTTCCTCTTCCAAACAATAGTTAGCATTCCATAGCAGTTACCTGTCAAATATTACAAATGAGTTCTTATGTGAGAGTTCTCCTATGCAGAACAGCTATGTTTGTGCTAGATGCTTGGACTAGTTGCAAGAGTTGCATATGAGCAATATGAGCAGTCTCAGTGGTTCACATGCTTTTTATCTGACAATTAATTTATTGGAAAAAATGGATTCAGTTAGTAGGCAATAGCTATGAAAGGGAAGCTGCTTCCAGTCTTGGAAAGCAGTCCTGCCTCTTTTCACATCTGCTCAGTCCTTCAATATTGTTGAAGGACCAAATGTTGGGACTTGAAGGTGATCCAGACTACTAATATGCAAATCCTTTTCTGCAGCTGGCATATGGATTGTCTGTTACAAAACTAGTTAGAGGCACTGATGTTACTTTGAAACTTTTCAAGAAGAAACCACATATGAAAATAAGACACAGTAATATCTAAATGCTTTGGATGAAATAAGACCAAATTAAAATTAGACGGAGAGTACACAAATCTAACTAAAAAAGTTAGATTTCTGGTAGGAAGTATGTCTTTCAGAGATACCTTAGGAGAGCAACATTAACTAAAACTGCTGGGAGTTAAAAGGGGAGGTTATCTTTAAAACAAGCTCAGAAATGGTAGAAGGCTGGTAGTTAGGTTAATGCAGGAAGGAACTGATGCAATTTTAATGAAAGAGCAATCATATTCCATCTCTGAATTTCAGGATTATTTTTTTTCATGTGAAGGACTGCAAGAAATTGGCTAAGCAGGTCAAGAAATGCTACTGCCATGCTGTTGTATGGGAGCCTTGCCCAGCAATATTTTGGAAGAAGTGAAAGAGAAGATGTTTGATATTGTCTAGGAAAAGAACTTTACACTTCAAGTGTTAAAAAAAACCAAACAACCATCAGAGGTTGCTGAGGTCCAGACCCAGGCAGCAGCCGAGTACAATGGTGTTTCTCAGATGTGTAGGAAAGAGTATTAATTTGGGGATGCCAGCAAGCAGCTTTTAAAAGTAGATTATCATTTAATTAGTGAGTCATAGCACTAACATTACAAGATGGTCACGCTGCTCTTACAGATAAAAACTAAAATACTCAACTATCTTGTGATACTTGATTTTATATTGTACTTTCTAGTGGATAAAAGCCAGTGATCTTGTTTCACATCTAAACAATTACATTTGAAAGACAGAACCTTACAAACACTTCAGTGCTGCACACAACTCAGCATTTAAACATAGCCTCTACAAGAATCATCAATGATTTTGCAGACTTGGGGCTGAAGAAGATAGGTATAAAATACTTTCCTCAGGCATGTTTTATACTATAGGGATAAAGCTGCCTTCTGATGTACAAGCTGGGAAGTGTGTGAGCCTTAGTCTTGCTACTCACTCCACTACACAGTGGAAAAGCGTCCTGTGGGCACTGATGTCTTCCACTGGCAGAGCTCTGCAGTTAGGCCCAGCATGGCATGTGTCTCGAGTTCACTGTTATTCTGCTTTATTAACACACAGTTACTGCTTTATTCACTTGCTTTGCACAAACAGGTTTTGGATTATTGAAGCTAGCTTTTTAGTGAGCTGTGATTTCTGGATTTTACAAGTGAAGGAGGGAGGGCACTCACTGGTGAGATGCCAGTATATGCAAGTTTGCCTCCAGCGTACATGTGAACGCTCATTTGGTATTACACAATCTTTTCGAGTGTGTTCACATTTTAAAATTCTCCAACAAGGAAATTCTGTTGAAAAAAGTCTATGATGACTGTATGACAAGCATCCTGCACTCCTATACCTGAGCACAAATCCTGCTCTGTGAAATCCACTTAGTAAGATAAACCACTGAGAAGAGTAGGCAGTGTAAAATATGTCAAGGGGCAGGACTAGTGTTCTGCAGAACGGGGCACACAAAAGACCAAAAAACCAGTATAAATTAGCAAAACACGAACCTCCATCCACACTAGCAGAGCTGGGACTAACAGTGTAGAGCAAAAATGCCTCCACACAAGCTCCCAGCCTCTCATCATCACAACATCAAGAGCTAAGTCACCTGGCTATTTGGCCCATCCATCGGTTACGTATTTGGATTCCTATCACTCACCTTCTGTACCACAGAAGACTGTCACCATCTTTTCTAAAGCAGCACTGACCTCCTGTTGTTGTTGTCTTCTTTAAACCGCTTTTTCTTGTCCAGAGGGACTTTTATATGTTTAAAGACAGTACAGAAAAAAAATCTTGCTTTTTCTGCATTATCCTGAGTTGTTTTCTGTACACAGTGGCTCTCTTGGGCTATGGAAGTTGCGGAAAATAATGAAATAGGAATTTAGACATCAGACAAACAACTGGACACATTTCCACATAGTTAATATTCTTAGAAATCTCTTCATTAAACAAGGCTTTAAATGCCATATTAAATGCAATACAACAGTCTCTATATTATCATGGAGAGATATTAACAACTACAGTAAGTATTTCTTTAAACACGATGCAAGTCCCCAGGTTTACTTGTCTTCCAAAGGCTTCAACTGATGTGTGAAGAATCCCCTATCGTCAATATTTTTGTTATGAGAATGGTTGCCTCGATTTTCTGCTGAAATTGTAAGAATGTTTTCATGCATTCCATTCTAAGAACTCCTTTTCATGTTACACCAGAGCCTGCCTGACAGTGGTATTTGTAGGCTTTTCATTGATGAGTGTATGAAAACAATTCCAGCTCAGTGCATATATAGCTCCTTGTTTAAAACAAACAAAAGCAAACAAACCCCCTTTTAACAATAATGAATAAACATAAAATCCTATCATAAATAGGGAAGTAGGTTTAGTCTGCTTTGATGCCAGAGGTCGGAAAGATGCAGCTTCCTTGGCAAAATAACATCTGCAGCTTTTTCTCAGGAGAATCACTATACAAGAGCAGCCCTTTACCTTACAGAAGTGGTTAGTAGGTGGTGCTTTGATGACTGACAGTTTAGCCTGAAACATGTGAATGAAACTCTGACCACCGACACTGAAAAAAAAGACATCTTTTCCAAAGTGGGTTCAGCTTAGCATTCAGAAATTACTAGCATATGGAATTTTACTTTTGAAATCCTAGCAAATGTCCTTTTAAAAACAAATATATTTTAAATTGTATAGAGAATATCTGTCCTTGTAATACTTACATTCATACAAGAATACTTACTTTCACACAAGAAATAACATAAAATACAGCAGTGATGAGCTGCAGACTGCAGTGTGGATAACAATCTCTTCTTTGCTTTAGCTCTAAGCATTGTTTGCATTTCATAGAACAGAGAAGAAAACTGACACTACATTCCTAATATGTTTATTATGAAAGTGTCTCCAAATTAAAATAGCCCACGATACTGATTAATTCCAGAGATTTTATGAGGAATAATTACTTTTCATAGTAAAAAAAAACCAAACCCAAACCCAAAACAAACAAAACCAACCGAGTTAAACACAAAACTCCCAAAGTTCTACACAACAGCTGTACATGAAAGGACTTCTAGCTAGCACATCAACTGTGTCTCTGACAGTGGAGTTCCTACACATCACTGCATTTCTGAAAGAGTTGCTCAAGCACAGAATTGTCGTGAAAACACAGGGGAAATAGTGTCATCTGCCTCACCCTGACTTTCAACAGCCAGTCAACATGCACAGGATGGTATGAGAGCTCATGTACAAAAGGTAAACCTGGGACTGCAAGAACCTGAATCTCAGCAGAAGCCAGAAAATGTGTTTTGTTGCACAGATCATTTTAGGTCATGTAATTTTTGCCTTTCGTCTGACATGTATGATCACTGACATGGCTCCAAAATGTAATTTCATAGTATTTCCTTCAGTTTTATAATTGAAAGCAATTTCAAAGACTGAGAGTTCTTTATAGACACACTCAAACACTGTGTTTTCATAGCAACTACAATCAGAAATCTTTACCATTCAAAGGTGATACATGCCACTTTTCCAAACTTCCACTAGTGTTTTTCAAAAAGAAAAGAAAAAAAGAGTAAGGTTCTCTTACTGAAGTTCCCATTAGCTCCATATCAAAACCAGTCAAAGCAAGTAATACAAAGTGGTCTTGTTTTATGGTTTAAAGGCAACTGTAGTTTGTGGAACACTGAAGTCAGGCCTAACGGGATCTACGTTACAGGAAAGATAAAAAGTATTCAATAGTTCCTTTTGCACAAATGTCACAAGTAGACAATTGGAGACATACAAAAATGAGTTGTAGCAAAAAGATTAAAAAAATACTAAAGCATCAACTGTAGAAAACCAAGGGTAGCCCCTACTTCTCTGAGAATACAGAAGGCTGCAGTAATGAGAAGATGAATGAAACAGGTATTAGGCTTCATACTGGAATACTCTGAGTAAAACACATGTGGTGTCTAAATCAACCAGTCATGAACATCACATTTGTTGCAGGGTAACAGCTTCTGCTGTCATGTCCTTTTCAGAACCAGAAAGTGATTTTAACAGTTTCTAACAGTTTTGAACAAGAATCACTGTAGGCAAAGCTTTAGGGTCTCAGAAAAAGGATTTGGCATTGGCAATCACGCAGAATGGTCACAGGCTGAGACAGAAGCATATCAAGCTGTGACACCTGTTCCAGTTCTGCTGGAATAATTAAATAAATAATGCATAGAAAAACTACAAAATGGCAACAAGGAAATAGCATGGGACACTTTGGTATTTTAGAACTAGCACTATTTAACATTGATTAAGATCCAAAAGACTTCAATATCCATCCTTGTTGTCTGATACTTCTACCATGCACTGCAATGTTTGTTTTTACATTTTTAATGAGAAAAAAAAACCCCAAAACAACAACTCACCATATATTATTATTTTGGTATAAAATACGCCAATATGAGAAATAGTACACAAAGGGAGACCCTATTTTCCTCTATTCTGGGCTGGCTAGGGAGAGAAGACAATTTCTTACTATTTACTATTAAACTCTACATATAATTTCCTCATTTTTCTACTTCAACATCTCAACCACTGTGTCATGTACTGTACTATAAAAAGGGAGCATAGAAGCTGAAGACAAATAGACTACAGAGTACAAACCCTCATGTCTAAAATTACTAAAACGACAATTCTACAAAAGGTACGAATATACAGAACCTTTTAAGATCTCGCCTTTACCACAAGCCATGAGAATAATTTCAATCAATTTCCTGGAATATGTGTGATGATTATGCTCTAAATACGGCCTCCAAAAGCACCTTACAAAGCTCTTTAGCAGTGAAGCAAAGAGATTCAAATGAAAATGGAAATAGTCATGTGATATTCTCTTTGCAGAGTAGGAGATAAAGCCAGTTTTGACATCCATTGGTTAAAGCAATGGATCAAAATACACTGCCATATATGACCACTATAACACTTCCTTCCTGCTAAAGACAGAAAAAATCATCTGAATTTTTAATTTTCATTAAAAAGCTGTAGCTTGAAAGTTTAACGATTGTTTAGCAAAGTTCAGCAAAGTTCCTACATCTACCTTATTCCATTTCCCCAAATGCCTCATCTGAATCTCTTATCTCACCTATTTTCCAGACATATATGTATTAAGTTTCTTCTAGGCTGCTAAGAAAGGGTTGGAACTAGCTATCCAGAGATGTAGTGGAGTCTCCTTCTCCGGAGACTTTCAAAACCTCCTTGGATGTGTTCCTGCGCAAACTAGCCTAGGTGATCCCGCCTTGGCAGGGGGGTTGGACTTGATCTCTGGAGGTCCCTTCCAACCTCTAAAGTTCTGTGATTCTGTGACTCTAGAAAGCCAGGTTTAGGGGAGGTAAATAAGACACTGGGAGTCAGCTGAACCATAGTAACTATGTTACATGCTTTAGCACATCAGAGATGCAACTGAATTTAAACCTCAAAGGAAAAGTTTCAATTCAAGTCCTATTTAACAGAGGGAATAGGAGACCATATATATCCAGCCAGTAAACAGTCTGGAGGCTTGTAGACTTGACTGTATATCTCAACCAATGCCATTGATAGTTCAGAGCAACATTCTGTCCCCATGTAATATTCTGCCAGAATGACATTTAAAAAAAAACTTGGAAGAAGGGAAACGGTCCAGGGGAGGCAGTAACCCACACCATGAAAGAAATGTGTTTAAACTGCTACTACAAATTACCATCTCAGCATGTCAGATTTCAGAAATTATGATAGTAATTTGATAAATCTCAGGATATTTTTCTTTTAAAATGTTGGTATCAGTAATTACTAAACAACTGCCACTTCAAATACCACAGATGGGACACTTTCTATTGCAACTGGTGTATTTCCACCGGTATAGCCTGTTGGGTTGTATGAAATCAGAGGCACGGGAGACAGGTGAGGAAAATTAGAGCCAGAAAAACTTTTGGAGGAGAAGGTGACTTAAGTATGACTCCCTTGTCCCTCATATATTTATTCATAGACATGTAAGCCATAGAGATACTGATGACGAGGCTAGCTGGATTTTTCAGAAGATGCTCTGTGAGCAGTAAAATTGACAGTCCTTCCACAATTCACAATTTTTCAGTTTTCTTACCTCTATTAAGTGGAGTTACTATTTTCATTAACCCCATTCTGCCCTTTTAGCACAATTTTTTGGTAACAACCATGGGGTCCTGTGGAAAATAAAGGTTTTGGAAGTTTTCAAGAGCAGACTAGGACAAACATCAGTCTTTAAAAAGAAAGAAGTGGCAAAACAACTTTCTTCAATGGAGCCTCTATAAAGTAGAGCCTTTAAACAAATTCTATGGCATTGCAAATATACTTCGCTATTTGCATAGGTGGAAGGAATCAGAAAGCTTTCCTGGCTTACAATTCCAGCTGACCACAGCACTCCACTCCCTTTGTATATAGAAGACACACTGTTAATTTTTTTTTTTTTCTTTAAATATATATAAGTCTTTGGTCTATAAGCACATTGGTTGCATAGAGTCTGTTACCCAAGAACCTTGCCTACTTTTGGCACTGCTGTCACAAACCACAGAAAAGTGTCCTGCAAGAGTTGTATGATCCTTACCATCCTACATCAAACCTTGATTGAAAGACTGGAAAAAAACGTGTATGTAATATTTAAAAAGATATTTACTTGGGGTGTTACTTTGTCTTCTTTGGGACACAGTTTCTAAATCTGTGATGAAAAAGGAGTGCAAAATCATTTTACAGGCACTCTTAATTTTATTCGTAAAGGGGACGAAATATTGCTGAGTGTTCTAAGTTTGCTATGAATTATGTTAAGTGAATTTTATTCAAGTTTTCATGCATTTAAAATAAACTACTTCTATAGTAATGTATGACATTCTGCCTTCTCTCTCTTTACCCTACCAAAAAAGTGTTAAAAACTCTAAGAAAGATACCTAGGCTGATCTGTGTCTGAGGAAGCAATGGACATGTCATCTGCTTTTTTTTTTTCTCTGTTACACTCCTGTTCTTACCCATCTGAATGTGTAAGAACAGTTTCGGGAGTGAGGTCTGTATTCGCAATGGTGCACTTGAACAAACATCTTTCGACATCAACCTCTGAAAAAAGCTAAAATCTGTAGAGGTCAAAAATTCCAAGGCAAATGAAAGCGAGAATGAGTTTATCCTAGCAGTCGACATCAGTGCTCTGGGTATTTGCACAATAAACAAAGTCTTCTCCTAATGCAATTAAATACCAAATTGCATTTTAAATTATGCTAAAATAATATAAATAATATCCCACAATTGCTATGGGCTTTTTTTTTTCTCCCCAAATTGCTGATTGATCCCATTACCTAGTATTTAAAATATCAATCCGATATTTTAAAACTTTATGTCGGAGAAACAGCCACTGTGATTTGATAGGCAATTTCAAAACCAGCACTTTAAAACACAATGATAGCAAAAATATCTGAAGCAGATTTAAAATCTATAAAGCTATGTTCT
The DNA here is from genome assembly GCA_013396675.1 of Eubucco bourcierii. Classification (NCBI taxonomy): domain Eukaryota; kingdom Metazoa; phylum Chordata; class Aves; order Piciformes; family Ramphastidae; genus Eubucco; species Eubucco bourcierii. The sequence continues at coordinate 268,339 of VWZE01021246.1, read as the reverse complement.
ATATTACTGTATGTAACAAATCAAGCAACTATTACTTATAGCAGGCTCAGCAAAAACAACAGGGGTGGACAGAAGAGATCTGAGTGTGATGCTCTCCACCACTGAGAATCCCAAGAAAATTGGAGAATGGATATTCCCTTTTGTCCAGAAGTTCCCAAAGGATACAAAATAAATAATATTTCAAAGACAGTACAAGTGAAAATACTGCTCCCATTGTGTCTGTTACATACACATACAGCATGCCTACATACACAGAATGGTGTGTTGTCTTCATTCACAAATAGGAAATATGGCAGTGCGCTATCAGAATGCTTTGACACTCCTAATTTTTTTCTGATGCTGAGATATATGAAGAAACCGCATTCACAACTTAGAATTTACGTCCAGTAGCAAACAGTTAATTCTGTTCATGTCTCATGATTGAACTCAAGGATTAGTGCTCCTCTGAGCAAGTAAGATACCCGTTTGTCCCATTGGCACCACTGGTCCCATTAGTGGTGACAGTACTGTTGAGGGTCTTTGAACGAGGTACTGTTTCTTCCTCATCTGAGCTTGACTCAATGTCACTTCTGTCATCCTTTGTTACCTGCAGAATTTGAAAAAGAAACAAAAATAAGTACCACTACATGTAACTTGCTTTCAGTAATCCTCTACTCCAGAAAGCCCTCATGACAAATCTGATCTTCAGCTATCAACCTGGAAAGAGTCATTTGCCTTTGGGGTTCCCAGTGTTTCTACCAACCTTTCAATATCTTAACATGAGGTTCAGCACAGGTTACTGTGTGCCTGTGATTGACATGAGGGCATCATCCTAAATTCTCTTCATATATTTGATTGTCAACTCTTCTGTCAGGGTCCTGCTCTTAAGCCAATCAAAAGAAGATTCTATACTACAGCCACTTGTGTTAACTGTGAACCACTCTCTTTACTTTTAAAATGCAGCAAGATACCAGAGTATTTGCACTTAAAACCTCCTATGAATACAACACATCTTGCAGTACTTAATTCTATTTGTTTATCTCCAAAAGAACCCATTGGAGCAATTTCTACAGAAAGATTCTAGAAAATATTTAACTAGGTTTGTAAGCCCCCCTAAGCATAACAGTAAGCAAGATACAGATGATCAAGATTTAATGACAAAATAACTAGAGATGAAGATCTACTGTAAGATATCCATGACATGTTGTGAAGATACTGCTTATTCTACTGCATAAATGAAAGGATTATGAATGAGGAGATAAGTTAAGAACTGACAGAAGAAGAATCCTCCACACATGTCATACACATGACCTATAACCTGATTGCTGACTTACTGCAAGTGTCTAACTCTACAGAATTTATGTTTTCCTCCTGCACAGTTGTTGCTCTTAAGTACACTTCCTGAGCGCCAACAAAGCACCTGCTTACCCTGCTGGTATACATGTGTAAAACTGTAACACAGCAGTACCCATTTACTACAGATAGAAGTAGGTTTGAATAATATTAGGCAATGCATAGCCAAGTAGTAAGATTGTCCTTTAAATATAACCTTCATTTAAATATATAAACACAAGCAATGGATAAAAATACCAAGCACAAGTTAGAAATTAAAAAATCCCTCCACAAATACCAGTATTGCATGGAATAAATATTTTGCATAGTAAATTTAAAGAAACTTACATGCAAGGGGTTCCACTTCCCAGCCTTCCAGAACAGCACAAGAGAAAGGATAAACAAGCAGAGTAAGAAAGAGTATGAAGCTGTCTGAAGTCACTGGTGTAATTCGGACAGGACAGCTGAGGCTAATCATTAAAAGCAGAGGAGATTGAAGTGTGGCCTCCAGGTAAAACACAGTTCATGAATGCACTCTTTCATACAGAGCAAGTGGTAGACTCTGAGCTCTGCTAAGCACAAGGCTTAGCTCTCCAGGACATCCACAGAATAGTTTTCTGCAGAACAGTCACTTCAGGGGCAGTCACGTATACTACAATGCCTACTCCTATGCTCTACACTTCAAGGCAAAACACCCTGCACTTTACATGATCTGTACGTGTTCATTCTATCCTCTAAATGAAAGTGCTATATCTGCACAGGAGCCAGGATTCCTACGGATTTTATCTTCCTGTCAAATGTAACAATGGCAGCAAGACACTACATTTTATCCCAAACAGTCTTCTTGTGGCAATTTTAGAAAGAAAGTACACAGTTCTTTGCAGAACCTCGCTAATTGTAAAACCCAAATCAGACTGTATCTGTGACTTTGCCCATAGAAAAGGCATCGGAATTTCACTTCGTACTATTATTACTATCACTACCAGCTAGGAAATGAATACTTTGATACCTACTACTATAAAGAATAAAACAGGACTGGTAGCCCCAAGAAAGCAGTTTGCTGTTAAAAAAAAAAAAAAAAAAAAAAAATCAAATTTCCCTAATGTAGTTTGGTTCAGTGTACCAGATTATAAAAAATAAGTGTGGATGCACATACTAAGGAGTATATTAACTTGTCAAGCATTTATTAGAAGGAGTAACTAAGGAAAAAAAATGAAAGGAAAGAAAAGTTTACATAAAACATGTTTTCAGTAATGAGTTACGGATTAGGAAGAAAGAAATACTGAAAAGTCGGTGACCTTGTATTTATAAAAAAAAAAAGTTAAAATCCTAAACATGCAACAGAATTATGCTGTCTTACCTTGCCCTTTGAAATAGCTTTGTAGGCTGCTTTTATGATTAGATAGGACCAAAGACAGTGCAGAATTTGAAGAATGACAAGCAGCATGTTGAAGACCCACAAGGCAGGAAAATTGCCCAGAGCTTCATACATTTCAAACAATGTAGTGTTTAATATCCTAGAAGAGAAAGGAACAGAAAAATAATTCAACAATCTAAAAGAGGTCCTTTTTAAATCAAGATGACAAGTACTTAATTAAATGGGATCCACATGGATAGTTGGTTATCAGAGTCATAGTGACTCAGATTGAATCACACAAATGTCTCCAGAGAGAAACAACATCAAAATGTTGCTTCCAGCATTCAACTTCATTTTGTCAACATTGTATTATGTAAACCAAAGATCCACAGTATGCATTTCTTATCTTCTTTTATAAGGCTGGCACATGCTGGTTGTCTCAAATAACTCCTCCTCTGATTAATAACAGATTTTTTTTATTTCTGTTTTTTAAAATAAAGCTTCTGCATCTTAGCTATCCCCAGTAGGGGTTTGTTGGCCCCATATCAGCACAGGGTAAGAGCGTGTATGAAGACCATTATACTACAGTGCAACCCACACACAGCACCATGTTCTTCAAACCATATTCCCAGGCTGAAACAGTGAGCCACAACCTTTCCCATGTTACATGAGACAGATAGAATCATAGAATAGAGTCATAGAATCAGTTAGGGTTGGAAGGGACCACAGGGATAATCTAGTTCCAACTCCCCTGCCATGGGCAGGGACACCCTACCCTAGATCAGGCTGGCTAGAGCCTCATCCAGCCTGGTCTTAAACATCTCCAGGCATGGGGCCTCAATGACCTCCCTATGCAACCCATTCCAGGGTCTCACCACTCTCATGGTGAAGAACTTCCTCCTCATGTCCAGTCTGAGCCAGATCTATACCAAGAGATGAGCAATGTTCCCCAGGTGCTCTCATCTAGATGCCCTTTAAGGTCCCTTCCAACCTAAACCATTCTATGACTATGAAATCAAGGCAGTTGAAGTTTTTCAGAAGCAACAGGCAGTAAACAATGATGCTGTAAAAAGATTTCTGAAGCTTTGTAAATACAGCACTAATTATTCTGCCTCAATATTCTGCCATAGCAGGCTGCTTGCTGAGGTCCACACTGAAATTGTCTGAGAGCAGAGTGAACAGTAAACAGTGTAAACAACGGTATTTATGGAAACAAATAATGATGTACGAATGCTTGTTAATTTGAGGGAGATAAAGAAGGCACCAGAAGGATCTGTCGACCTCCCTGCATTTTCCCTGCTGGTGTAAAAATTCATTAAAACAGTCAATTGATTGGCGTTTTGTTTCCGTTACGCTTAAACTAAGTCGCCTCCGCAGGCCACTAGATGGCAGGGGCAATCAAGCAAAGGGCTTCCCACAGCCCTTGGGCTGCACTTGCGGTGTCTGAAGGCAGGAGATGTAACTGAGTCTGTTCGGTAACCGCCTCTGAAGAGCACTGCTCTCATTGGGGAAGACACTGGCTCTCAGCTTTTTCATATGCAATGGGCCCATCTCTCCACCCTGTCAAGGTCCCTCTGGATGTCATCCCTTCCCTACAGCGTGTCTGCTGAGGGCCAAACTTGCTGAGCGCACCCAATGCCACTGTCTGTATCACCGATGAAGATGTCAAACAAGACTGCTCCCAGGACTGATCCTTGAGGGACTCCACTTGTGACTTGTCTCTGCTTGGACATGGAGCCACTGACAGCTACTCTTTGGGTGCAGCCGTCAAGTCAGTTTTTTAATCCGCTGAGTTGTCCATCCATCAAACTCGTATTTTACCAGCCTGGTGACCAGGATGTTGTGCAGGACACTATAGTAGGCTTTACTCAGGTCCAGGTGAATGATATCAATTGCTTGTCCCTCATCTATTAATGTTGTGGTCTTTTCATAGAAGGCCACCAGGTTTATCAGACACAATTTGCCCTTGGTGAAGCCACGTTGATTATACCAAACCAATTATGTACAGACACCAAACCCACAATACAACACTTAGTGGTGATGATTAATGTGTAGAAACAGCATTGGTCAAAAAACAACCAGTGATTTTTAATGCACTGGCCTTAATACTGCAAGGCATTTAATGATAAATTTGATATTTAAAAAAAATTGCCTTCTTACACTAAACTGCATGTGTGCTTTATAATTTATTGAGAAATGGATGTTTTATACCTTACTATAACGATGTGTTTTAACACTGTCTTCTGTTTGTGAACATCAGAAAAAGGATGTTTTTCTAGTTTTCAAGAACCCAGTCATATTATTGCTTCTGCTCCAGTTAAAACTCTTCATGCATATCAACACATACCTGTTAGTGGGCACAAATCCAGGCTCTTGAACAACAGGTACTAATTGTCTTACACCAGAGATGGAAAGAGAAAAATAAGATGAAGGAAGAGATAGAGTGGGATTGGTGGAAGAGTAAAATACTTCACTACATTTGCCTGAGAACTGGCAAAACAATGCTGTTTGCTTCTGAAAAAATCCTGGGAGGAGTAAAAGAAGGTGAGAAAGCAAGCCATGTGGAAAGAATAGGTATTCTTCCACAGAGGTAGGAAATTCATTATAAACTCTGCAAAACAAAGCACAGCAGGGTGATGGATGCTGTTGTCATATCCAATCGGAGCAAAAACTGTGCAGCTGAAGTGAGTGCTACCACAAGTTGCTGTAACTTCTGCAGCACTGTCCAGTGACCAACATCCTGTATGTGCAACATGCTGGTTCACAGATCTGCTGCTACCATACTGCAATGGCCAAAAGCCTGGAAGTGTAACTGAGGACAGTAAAACATGATTCTAGGTATTTGCTTGTTGAAATAGTTCAGAATAAGTGTATTTATCTCCTTTACCAAGTGTATATTAGACAACAGTACTCTATGCTGCAGAATAATCAGCTGCACTGGGACATCCTTCAGTACTGCATTCATTACACAGCAAATAGAAAATAATGTCTAGGTAGGCATTAATTAAATTAAAATCTTATTTAGTACAAGTAATCCAGCAATACTGTTGTCAACAATGCTTCAAAACTTCTGCTTTTTGAATCTTTCCTTTAAAAAAGAAAGAATTGCACTTACTTCTGCCCCAAAACATAGTATACATTACCATTATACATGGTAAAAAGTGACTAAGATCAGAGAACAAAGACTTAGGAGTCCTAAATTCTGGCTGTAGCTATTCTATTAAGTTATCATGCTATCAAAACCTTTTTCAATTTCTTTTACATAGTTTAATTCTGTTTAAAGACAGAACATCTTGGTACATCTTGTCTGCTGCATAAAGATGCTGTAAAAAGTAATTAATTGGCTTGTTTATAAACCGGCATGAACTGCTTGCTTAAGATACCATAAAACAGACAAGTAAAAAAAAACCCAGTGAATCAGTGAGATTCATAGATAAATAAAGAGTCAGTGGAGTGTGAAAGCACACATATGTGCACATGCTATCAGGCACAGGATGATAAATGAGCTGCATTTCATCACTAGTGAAGACTTATCTTTGGGATTTAGACCTTCACCGAAATCTAATAGGACTTCACATCCCAGACTGTTCAGTTACTTTGACAATGGTAAACCACCACTAACAGGACAGGTGACCTGACAACACATGTTTCTGTGTAAGATGTTTCTGTTCAGATGAGTTACCAAACTTTTTATCTGAGAAGTGTATGAAATGATATGCAAACCAGTCATTAAATTGAAGAAACTTTGGCCTATTGCACTTGTGTGTCCTGAAGCCCTCAAGCTGCAACACAGCTAAAGATTTGATTATAGCAAATCCAGTACACAAAGGTCTGTACTCCCAACTTCTTCTTCTTCTTTCAGCTCAGCCAGTTGCTATGTATATATCACTGTTCTAAACAGACGCCTCTTGGTTCTTGGAGTGGAAGAATAAGCTGGTTTGCCTTTATGGATCCTGCTGTCTCTTAGGTTTTCAGTTACCCAGTATAGGATTTATGAAACTAATCAGTGCATGGCAAATATGAGTGGAATAGCAAAGACCCACTATAAACTGAGAAGTCAGGAACAGGGAAGGATGGACTTGGGGGAAGAGAGAGACGGTCTTTCAACAGCATTTCAGACTGATTCCTCAGATTTTTCGGTTGGTGATTGCCCTCTTCTTTTACATGGTAAGTTGATGAAAAAAATATATCTGCAAAATGCCACAAAAGAAGGGATATAAACTCTTGAGTCAGTAATGAGAGCAATATTATATCCACACATCTTATCAGTGAGCTCAGCATCATGTGGAGTTCTGCTTACCCATACCAGCCCCACATCAGAGGATATCCTGACGTTGTGGTCAGTTGCCGTAGAGATGGGTAGCTCCTGTCCTAATGCTAATTTGGAACAATACCTTTTTGCAGAAATCACAGCCCTGCCACTGAGACTGTGTTAAAATAACACAGCAGATCAATAGGATTCCCCATTACTTATTGAAATGATGGAACAGGGAGGAAATTACCCATGTTTGATGTACTGTAAAAGAGACCATTCTGATCAAGTTGTCACCACTGTCTTGGGTTCAGCTGTGCTTCTCTTTGCTCAGTTCTTTCTGATCAACAGCTACTGCCCACCAATTTTTTTTGCAGCCACTGGTATGAATAATATTATTTCCACTCTTGTGGATAGAAAAGAAACATGAATACAAGGTCAGAGACACTTCCACAATCCAAGGACAAATCTCAGGAGAGTCTTTCAGTAGACATTAGGATATGAGAAGAATTCAAATTTCCTAGTAGAATGTAATTATGCTCAGCAAAATGTTGTATCAGTAATGTGTTCTGGCAAAATGCTTCTCTAAAGGCCTGTGATCATAACAGAGAAACTGTGTTATGCTAAGAATGACACTTTCAAATCTGAAAATCTCCAAGCACAAATAAAACTTGTATGAGCAAAAGAGAATATATATGAAGATCCATTTGCCTGGAGTTTATGTTATTCTCCAAACAGGGAAGGAATTTGTTGTAAACTATAGGAGGTCAGTTTCCAACATTTGTAAAAGAGGGTATAAGAGAACAAAAATCCTTCCCCATGCCTTTCAGCTGACTAAGTGCAAATACCTCTCCTCAAGGAACATTCCTTCCTCTTGATTTTGGAGTACACACTGCCACACTGCCTTGTATTTAGCTAGGAGCCACAGCAGATGTTTTTTTGAGTAAAAAATGATTACCCAAACATTCTGAAAATGCAGAAACGACATAAACAGCACGAATCCAATAGCCCATGAAATGTCACAGAACAGCTTCAGCCAATTCTCTGGTAGGTACCCAATGCCTTTCAGTTGGCTTATATACCATCAATAGTAAGGCTACCACACTTTGGATTCCTTGGTATAGTCCTGAGAACATGTCCCTAGAGTAATGGAATAATTTAAAAATCCATAAACCCCATGCAGCTTAAGGAAGCACGGTGAAACAGTGTCTGCCAAACACTCATCTTTCAAACAAATGAATCGAATATTATGGTCTAGTTGTGAAAGGACTGGATGAAAGCCAATGTCACTCCAATCTTCAAAAGGACAAGCAGAACCGAGATAGCTACAGGCTAGTCAACCCCACCTCCATCTCTGGAAAGGTGATGGAACAGCTAATTCTCAATGTCATCTCTAAGAATGTGGAGGAAAAGAAGGTTATTGAGAGCGGTCAGTATGGATTCACTAAGGGGAAATTATGCTTGAGCAGTGGATGTTGTCTGTGTCGACTTCAGCAAGGCTTTTGACACTGTCTGGCATAAGAACTTCATAGGTAAGCTTAGGAGGTGTTGGTTAGATGAGTGGACAGTGAGGTAGATTGTGAACTGGCTGAACAACAGAGCTCAGAGAGTTGTGATCAGTGGTTGTAGCACCACTGGGTGGGATTTTATTTTTCAAAATTAATATAGTTTATTGATGTTGATATCCAGGACTCTCGCCAGAGACCATAATTTTTAATAATAGGTTCTTTGCATGGTCATGAAAAACATTACATGTAGGAAAAACAGAGAATCTAGAACACTTAAGAAATAACTAGCAATAATCTAACAAACGTTAATCTACTAGAACTGGAAGAGAGTTCTTGTGGTTGATTATACCACTTGTCCACTAGAGGGACTCAAGAGGCTTCTTCCTGCTTAAGGCGGAAGGCACTTGGATTCAATTAGAGAGAGGTTTTAAGTATTTACTCACAAAATATTATCTCAGGATTCTCCGGGCCAACTACAGTTTCCAGATAGTACCCAAATATTTGAAGGGAGTTCTAACAGTGTCTTAATAGCCTTCTAGATCAGGCTCTAACAGGGTGCTGGGAGAGAGGCAGACAATCTCTGACCCAATCCTGGTTCCTCTTTGACTCCAGACTTGGCACAGAGGTTTGCAGAGGTGTAGGCAGGATGTCTTGCAGATGTGCAGATGGGCACAATGTCAGTGGCACTTCTAGCCACATTGTGAGGCACTTAATGCTTAATTCTGGTAATCTTAAGCAAGGCAGTTTCTAGGCATGCAAACCCAAAGCATCAGGGCCTTTTATTATGTAGCAGGAAGAGCACAGCAGGATGCAATGACAGACAGCAATGAAGCAGAAGCACAACAAGGCAGAAGCAATGACAGAAGCAATGGCAGAAGCATGTTGTCTTTACCTGCTCATCTCTTTTTAACAATTCAGCCCAAGATTAATGGTTCCTTGGCCACAGATTAGCCAATCAGAACAGCACTTTGCCAAACATATTAGGTAAAGTCAGGGCTTGCTTTTACCATTTTTATGGCAGAACACAAATAAGTGTATAAACACTTGTGGGTACCCTGTTCACAAGAGAGGAGACTTGATGGCATTAGGCCTTTGTCTTCCTTTCCTGCGCTTGTTTCTCCCATTGGCAGAAGAGAGGGAGAGCAGAAAACATGTCTGGACAAGCCAGGACATGTTTTAGGTCTATTCTGGCCTTCCATGACAGTGATGCAGAGTCTAGTTCGGGGCCTGTGGCTGGTAGTGCTTCCCAGGAGTCAGTACTGGGTCAGGTAACATTCAACATATTCATTAATGACCTGGATGATGTAACAGAATGTACCCTCATCAAGTTTACTGAAGACACAAAACTGAGAGGGGTGGCTGGCACACTGAAAGGCTGTGCTGCTATTCAGCAAGACCTGGACAGGCTGGAGAGTTGGGCAGAGAGGAACTTAATGAAGTTCAACAAACGCAAGTCAGGGACCTGTGACTAGAGAGGAATAATCCCATGCACCAGTATAGGTTAGGGGTTGACCTGCCAGAAAACTCTTGCTTTGTGGAGAAGGACCTTAGAGGCCTGGCGGGTGAGTTAAACAAGAACCAGCAATATGTCCTTGCAGCCAAAAAGCCCAATACTATCCTGGAGTGCATTAAGAAAAGCGTGATCAGCAGGTCAAGGTAGATTCTTTTCTCCCTCTACTCTGCTCTAGTGAGGCCACATCTTGAGTATTCCATCGAGTTCTGCGCTTCTCAGCTCAAGATAGACAGGGAAATACTAGAGAGTCTAGCAGAGGACTAAAAATATGATTAGGGGACTGGAACATCTCTCTTTATGAGGGAAGACTGAGACCTGGGGCTGTTTAGTCTAGAGAAGACCGAGAGAGGATCTCATCAGTGCTCATAAATATCTAAAAGGTGGTTGTTAAGATGATTTTTACGTCCCACATGTATCAGTAGCTCACAGTGAATCAATAGCATTTTACACTGACTCTGCAGCGTTGCAATATACACTCTGCTAACAGAAAATGGGTTGAGAAGCAGCAGAATGTTTGCATGTGCTTGAACTACTTACAACCACCTAGACTGCCAGCACTCTTATGGGCTATGGTGCTACTGTACTAGCATAACTCTCCCTTCCACAGAATGGGCAATGCCTAAAGGTATACTTTGGAGCGGTGTCCTCACATCCCTCTTGTTTAGGAAAAAAAACCCCAAAACACTCAAACTGCAAATTCACATGGTCAGCCTCTTATTTTCTCTTTTCCATTCTGAACATGATACAACTTCCAAGGAAAATTGGAGAACATCACCTGACTACAAAGCAGATTGTACAGGAAGCTGATTATCATGGCAGAAGCAACTCTCAGTTCAGCCTCCTCAGGTCATCTGTACTCTCCAGCCACCTTGCTTTCCTGAGCTGATTTTAAAGTGGCTAACACATCTGGACCCAAGAAAAATATCAATGCTGTTTCCCTTCCCCTGAAACAGTTAAACTCATCAGACTAATTCTGAGCAAAGAAGTGCCCCAGCACAGGTTTCATCCTGTTTTCAACCAGAGCACAGCATTTAAAAAGGACATATTTCACGATAAAAGTAGGACAGTGAAAAGAACAGTGATGAAACTGCCTATCCTAGACAATAGAAAGCATTATTACAGCCACCAGGTACAGTTTGTAGAAGCTAAAAACAAGCATAGAAGTCAGTTTTGGGAGTCTGATGAAATCCTTTTTCACATCTATTTTTCCTGTTGTGACTCCATGAAAGTTTTAAAAAAAGAAACACTGAGCAAATGCCACTTTCTGTTATTTACACTGAAACTCCACAATGGTGAATGACACCTCTAACCTTTTTAATTTTTTTTTTCTGTAAATAGCTGGATTAGTATTAGCCTTGCACTCCAAAGACTTCAGCTTTGCTTCGTGTAGCACTCAGAGGTCTGAGATCACAAATGTTGTCAAGAATTCAAGGAACTGAACCAACCAGGCATTAGGGTAACATCAGATAATGTTTTGTCAAAAGCAGCTAAGATGACAGCATTATACATGCCCTGCTAAAGAGATAAAAGTTGTGACTAAGTTTATAGAGACTTAATTAAACCTTCTTTTTAAGCCATACATTGATGCCTTTGAGTTCTTCAAATATACTGTGTTAGCTTGCCAAAACCTTTTTATTAAACGCTCTTGATAAACTAATGGCTTATAAGTTGCCCATTGAAATTACAAACAGCCTGAAATACAAACACATTACAAAGTTTTACTAGTTCCACAGCATCCACTTAGTGATGGAATGAATAACATCAGGAACTAAGTATTGAAACTGCAATTTGTTCCCTCAGTAACTGCTACCCATGACTGTTATAGTTTAGACAGTGTTCAGACCAAAATGAGCTTGAAACAGTGTCAGAAAATATTTATTTTCTTAATTAAAAAGTTATTTTACTATAGAACAATCAAGTGTTCAGAGAACAAGAACAATCAGAGTCCAGTTCTGTACATAACTTCAGCATCTGGTGAGAGCAACTAAAACCATCACAAAACACTGTGTTCTTTAAAGAGTCCACACAAAGTGTGGGCAATTGGAATTTATCGGTCTACCAAAACTCTGACCATGCCAATTAACTAACCAAGATTCTTGGTTTTACAGGATTTTTGCTTTTCAGGATTTCTTGCCTATGTGTTGTTTTGAGATAGCAGGATGCCTTTTAAGGGTGGGTTTGAGTTTTCTGTTTTACTAATGTGTTCAGAAGAATGAAGTAGGGTGAGTCTTCTGGGGTCCACATACTGCCTTCCTATACTTCCCACACTTGCTCCAAGGACCAAACAGGATTAAAAATACCAGAAAAGAAAACTAGTATGAAAGATGATGACTCGACTTCCCTGTATGTTAAAATTTGCACAAAGCCAGTCAGTATCAGCTAGTAAAAGAACAAAGCTGGGAAAAAGAGAAGGAGCAACTGCTACTCATGAGGGCTCTGTAGTACCCTTTGTAATGTGAGCTGCCATTTTTCTCAGAGAGAAGCCGATTCCGGTGTAGAAGAAAGGAGAGAGAACAGTCCAAACTAGCAATTCTGGATCACTATTTGGATACTCATTGAAGGCATTAACAGCATGGTTATACTCCATGTTATTGTTCAACCAATGCTGGAACACAGGAAGAGCTATTCAGTTACTCACTCAGAGGTGAGAAAGACTGGTAGGTAGTAAGTGACTAGGGTATGCTACAGCACACCATCATGAACAGAAGTTAATTCTAACTCTGTGGGGATCACATCACGCCTGTCTGGTTCATGCAGATACTTATTGCAATGAAAAGACAATCAGAAATCAGCCATGACCCAGACTCTCATGAACTCTAGAAATAAAAGAAGAAGGAGGAAAAAGCTTTTTTGAGGACTAGCAGACCCCTGCTTACCCAGGATTTGTTGGCATAAAAATGCCATTTAGCAGACAGATGTTGCAGTTGAGGAGATAAGCACCTGAAATAGTTTTGAATTCTAACAGTGAGAATTATTTTTCTCATCTTTTTTTTTTGTTTGTTTGATGGAACCTTTCCAAACAGACTCACAAATGAAAGTTCAAATGCATGCCTAGCAGCATTAAAAAAGACCATACTAACTAACCAAAGTGGCTCACTGTCTGTCCTCACATTTTAATGTGGTGTGGCAGACTAGGCACTGAAGGCATTTGAAGAAATTAAGAACAGGAGGGCATCCAGACTCCCTGGATCATACTAAATTTGCCTAGATGATAATCTTGGGCACAACATATGCAAAACATTTCTTGTGTTCTATATAACAAGCATAAAGCATCTATATTTGTATAGCTGAGCCACTGTGCAGTATGTACGTGCTGAGGCCTTACAGGCTGCATGAATGCAAACTCTTTCCCCACTCCCTTCTCTTTTGATAGCAGTACTTGTCAGCAACACTTCCCTAAAACCCATAGTGTTCTACCTCTCATACAGTATAATTGATTATAAAATAATCAAAAACAGGGGAAAAAAGTGCATGCTAGTACTAGTCAGAGCAACCTGGAAGAACCTAAATTTACCCAGCTTGGTGCTCAATGTGGCGAACATCAGCCTAGCTTTCTTAGGAGCCTTCTGCTTCTTTCACACTCAAAAGATAGATTTTTACCTACAGTTACCTTAAGCTGTTTTATAAACATTATGCCCAGGTTTAGTAACCTTGTATCTACCTCCAGACCACCTAACTTTCTTATAGAAACACAGAATTGTTTTGATTGGAAGAGTCCTTTAAGAACATCGAATCCAACCATTATCTAACTTTACCAAGCGAGGTGCTAAGCCATGTCCCTTAACACCATATCTCTTTTAAACACCTCCAAGGATGGAGATTCAACCATCTTGAGGAGTCTAATCCAGTGTTTGAGCATCCTTTCAGTGAAGAAGTTTCTTCTAATATCCAATCTAAACTCCCTTGGTGCCACTTCAAGCCATTTCCTCTCATCCTACAATTTGTTATTAGGAAGAAGAGACCAGCACCTACCTCATTATGGTCTCCTTTCACGTAGTTGTAGACAGCAACAAGGTATCCCCTCAGATCCTATTTCTCTAAACTAAATAACACCAGTTGTCTCTGCTGCTCCTCCTGAGATCTGTTCTCCAGACCCTTCATCAGCTCCACTGTTCTTCTTTGGATCTACTCCATGGACTCTTTCATTGTATAGTGAGGGGCCCAAAACTGAACACAGTACTCAAAGTGTGGTCTCACCAGTGCTGTGTGCAGAGGGACACTCATATCCCTGATCCTGCTGATCACACTTTTCCTGACACAAGCTGGGGTGCCATTGGCCTTCTTGGCCACCTGAGCACACACTGATACTTATTCAGTCAGCTGTTGACCAATACCCCCAGGTCTTTCTCTGCTGGGCAGCTTTCCAGCCACTCTTCCCCAAGCCTGCAGCATTGTTGGGGGTTGTTGTGATGCGAGTGCAGGACTTGACAAGAAAAAAAGGCTTTCCAAGATGCAGTGGGGAACACATCGGTCACAAATGAGGCATTTAATGTCTTTGTGGATATGGTAAAATCCCAAAACAAAAGAAAAATGTAAACCATTCCTGCATCAACAAAGAGAAGACTATGACTGTGTGACTATAGGAAAACCAAGCATTTGAGGCCTGAGGAAGAGGAATGGTAAAGGTTTTTGACAAAGAAAGGCATGATGCAGTTGCTTTGCCCAGCTTGATTAGATTAGTCAGGGGCTTGCATCATTTAGACAAATTCTTTAGTTTGAATTTGCATTCATTCTCCCTATAATCCTGTACACCTGAGAAGGCACCATGTTCCCCCTGACTCACAGAGTTGTGTTTTATGCTGTAATTTGCTAGAACAGTGATTATGTGCAAGTGGGAGAATTTCATAAGCAAAATGTCTTGTCAGTGAAAATAGCAGCTTTACTCCCACATTCACTTAACAGCAGGAGGTAGAAAGTGTCTTGAGGTTTTTGAATTATTGCTGAAATGTACTCCAGATGCCTGCAGAAGGACTGCTAAATATATACCTAATTGTTAGCTTCTTTCGTCTTATCCTTGCTGCTAAACAACCTTCAAGCAAGAGCATTCGATACATTCTGAGTTCTTTATCAGCACCTTTATGCAAAATTGAATGGTGCCTATGCAAAGCTGAAGCACAACAGCATGCCAGTGCTTCCTAAGAGTTGTCGCTGGAAGTCTATCTCAGGTATTCACCTTCCCGTGCGAGTGAAGTTCTGTTATAAATTACAGTCTTCCCTTTACATTACATGTGCACCAATTTTTATAGTTGTTTCTTATGCTACAAATATTTGCATATTTATGTAATATTAATCAGGCACCAAATTTTGCTATTTTGAATATTCATCAAAGGAGAGAAAAACTATGCTTCCTGGCCTGCTGCCACTCCAGTGACTCATCTTTGCTGACACGCAAACTAGTGGCAGTGAAGATTTAGAATTGCTGTTTCACAGAGAAAATTCTTTTTGGGAGACAGAAGGTCATACAGCCTGTGCTTCATCCCCACTAACCCTGACTCTCACATGCTATGTCCACAGTACAGCTATGAAACTGTCCTTGGGTTCTGTGACTATAGATGTATGAAAGAGTAACCATTAGAAGCATACACATCAAGACTTTGGTCTGGAAATAAGATGGTCTTAAAAATCAAATATCATATACACCACACTGAATCATTTGCATATTCAAATAAATGAATCTGTTCTTTTCCTGATTAAAGGAGGGGCAGAGGGATGACCAGTGTAACCATTTCAGTTGCGACAAAGGAGCACACAGTGCTCTGTTGGCTGCTGCATTCCCATAATACACAATCCCTCTTCTTCACTGCCATCAAGAGTCCACCTCAGCAGCAAACCTCATCCATGACTGTAACCTGCTGCCCTCATTACTCCAATATTCGGTACCAAGAGAACCAACATAAACAACAGAAGCTACTGTGCAGCCCTCTGCCCTTCCCCTCCTCCCCAGATCTTTTTGCTTTGATTCTCACCCTTGGATTCAGCACACTGAGTCACAGCTACACTACAGAGAAAGATTCGGACGAAGTTCACTCTACAGTGGAATGGAAGAGCTGCTGTCACCTAAGATACACAGAAATGGGTGGGCAAATCCGGAACATCAGCACAAAATGCCACAACTGTAAAGCTGGAGTCAGAACCTGACACTTTCTAGACAGTTCCTCGCTGCGTTGGTAATCTCTTCCAGAACATGGCCAGTCAGAAAGCATGAGCTATATATTAAGGACACTTAGACTTCAGTTTTGTGATGTCTGGTTGTCACTAACCATGTCAATTTTTAATTTATAATTTATCTAGTCCTAGCAAGGGCTTCCTGCACAGTGTGACACTTGGCTGCAACACTACCCTGAAATCACCTGAGACAGTGTGAATCTCCAGCTTCTGATCTTCAGTTCCAATTACAAACACACAGTTATTTTAAACACTTTAAACCTGAAATGTGGATTTTTCCAAAGTTTGACTACCATAGTAAAGATGGAAAGGATGCTAAGTGAGACAACATAGTGTTAAGCAGAGCTGATGACACAGTTCCCTAAAGGCACCTTGGTCTTATCCTGTTTGCACTAACAAAACCCCAAAGAGATATCATTATACAGGATACGAAAGGAAATTGTGGCAGGTTGATACTGACATTTGTAAATCTTCTGCACGCTTAAATGAGCCTGGAGATAATCTCTCTGAAACTGCAAAGGGTAACATTTCTAGCATTCTTGGTGCTTTCCAAAACAAAAAAATGTCACTTTTATCTTCTGATGCAATAACAGACCCCTCTTGGTCTCATAGGAATATAGAGATTTCTGTTAGTTTTGTTAATATGTGAGAAAGGAAGAATCCAGAACATGAAAGGTTGACTCCAATGCCTTCTCCCAGCCCTCCGCATATACACAGGTCACAGACTACAGAGAAACTTTAATAGGCTTCTACAGTGAAGTACATATCCGTACTTTCTAGCTAGCCAGCTGTCTTCTGGATATTGAGTGCACTAACTAAGAAAATCTAACACCTAAGCTCTGTTTGCGTGCATTCATGTGTGCCTATCTAGAAAAGAGAGTAAGTGTTTATGCAAGCAGCTGCCTTTGCCTGGGAAAAAGTGATATTACAGTAACACATACAGACAGTATAATACCTTATAGACATAAGTATCTGCCCAAGTCCAAGGACAGGTGGAAAAGGAGCACCCTGCAGAACTGCAATCTTCACTGCAATAACATCCTCACAATAATTTAATCAGGTCAGACTTTACTTAATCTCACTGTGGTTTTCTTTAAGATGAATACACTCAAAAAGTGCGTACTGAAAGCTAATGAGAAGATCCTAGCTTCAGGCTTAGCATCTGTTTGGTGTCTTCGGTGATTAATATTTTATTTCTCCTCAAACTTCTTGCCAGCACAGGTGAACGACAGCTAACTTGAAGCTATATGGTCTCCAACCCACTTCTACTTCAACAGTAGTAGAAGACCCTTATGCTTCTCATCTAGCACACAGTAAACACAATGGCACTCCAGCAAATAGCCTATTTCAGCATCTAGTTACATCTGAAACTCTCTTTGGTGCTTTGTGAAACAGTAATGCGTACGAATCGTGGTCAGTTACAACACAGTTATTTCCGTGCCTGTTTGATGCTTAGCATTTGAGGAAAACAATATGCTTACTCACCATAAGGGATATATACCAAGCCTACTGACAATGAAGACAATGGCAAATGTAAGGAACAGAAGGTCACTCAGTTTTTGACACTTGCAATAGTTTGCCATTTTGGCAGCCTGCAAAAGAAAGAAATGTCTATTTACTTCTGTGAGGACAGGTTGAGTTCTCTTGTATTGTGTATATGCTGTAAGATGGAGAAATAAAATCTTAATGAAAATTGTTAACATTTTAATTGGTCCACCTCACAGTGACTCCTCTACACCAAGCAAAATGTCTTCTCAGAAAAAAAACTCATACATTATAAAACTGGAGTGCATCTCTCATTTTTTCCTTCCTCATACAACTTCATGTTTGAAATTCTACAGTTTCAGGTTCACAAAGCCATTCTAAACCTTTTATTGAACCTCATTGTGTTTATGTTGTTCTTGTTTGTCTCCATTCTCCTTACCTACCTGTCTCTCATCGTTCCAGTATGTTCCACTTGCATTTTCAGGATTCGTTCATCTTCCACCTGTCCCATGCCCTCTGACACTCTAATCTTTGCTATATATAAACATTGCCTCAAATCCTCTATTACACCCCATATACTACATTCTACAACATCATCTCTTCTACTTTTCTGGCCTATATAGAGCTTCCACCTCAAAGATTAAATCCCTTTCCTTCACATCTTTTTCAAGGCTCTCTTCCCCTCCTTCTCCAACTTTTGCTTTCCCATTTGCTCTATACCTATTTATACATGCTTCTCTCATTTGTCTTCATGCAGTCTTGTGACTACTTTTCAGTCAAACTGCTCATTAAAACACTGATCTTCCCAGAAATTTCTTTGCCCTCTTCTCCTTGAAGAAAACAGTATATACAAGCATGCTAGTATTAAGATATCTATTCTGTTCCCACAGTGTTCATGTGCGTAAGTACTCACTTATTTCAAAACACCTGCCCCAAGGCAGGGACAGTCTCTATGCTTCCTGTAAAATGTATGCAGAGAGTCACTGCACAAGGAAATACATAAAAAGCCTGATTTATTGTTCACTTAAGCCACTTGGAGTCCTTTCGAAGCTCTATTCTGAGAGAATCTGCATCCATTTCCCATATTGAGAAGATGCTTACTTGTGCAGACTTTCCTTGTGCAGAGGGCTAAGAGGGAACAAAATTACTGCAACTACACATACAGAATAGTATTCTGAACACTGAATTCAAACTAGACAATTGCCTAAAAGTGAGAGGCACTCTGGCATTCTGTCTCTTTTTTTTTTTTTTTTTTTTTTTTTTTTTGGTATGAACACACTGGACCTGAAAGAGTTCAGAAAAGCCAGATGTCAAAACCGACCAGCACTTTCGGATGTTACCTAACTGCTGCACTGTTTCCACTCAAAATCTGAAATTAAATGAAATTCCTCACTAATAGTAAACAAGTTGGGAAGATCACAAAACACAAGGAAAGTCACCAGTGCTGCAAGGAAAACATAACCCTTTTGAATAACCCCTATATTCTAGTGGACACAAAGGACTTTCTCAGTAGTTTATACTCACAGATTGGTTTAAGGAAAAGAGAACACTTTAGTATCAACATGTAAAGCAGACGAGTAACTAACACCTTGATTTTCAGATGACTATAAGTTCAGATAGGAATTCTGGATGTATTTTCATGGTGGTAGTCTAAAAATGCTGATTTCATAGTGTGTGGAGCTGATATTGCTATAGCAACTTCTAGTATTCTCATGCCACTTATCAAAACCAGTAACAGCTGTTGGGTCATCAGTTCTCAAATAACAAATCTAAAAATTATATTGGTAAGGAAGGATTACAAAAGAAGGGAATGAGCACACTGTTGTTGGATGGATGCCCATCTAAAACAATGCAACATAATTTGCAAAGCATAAAAGCCGTAACTACAATTGAATGAACACAGGTCTTCCAGATACATTTGCTAGTCTATTTAAATCCATTCACTTTTTAAGCATAGCTATATGCTTTAGTCTGAAGTGTCCATTCCCTGCTGTTTTAGAAAAGCGTGTTAGGAGATAGCTGGAAGCTGACAGAATGGATTCAGGTTCAACTGTCAGTCATGTGAGGCTCATACACCAGAAGCATACCCAACTAGCAACTATTCACATCCATGCATTAACATCCTAACTGTCATCGTGTTCATTAATTGAAGCTGGAAAGTTTTACGGTCCCCAAACAGGTGGGATTTTAAGTGCTTCAGCAGTTCAGGTCACAATATTTCCAATCCACAAGCTGATACCCAAGACTGCATAAAAAACTTAGCTGAGATTCTGAAGCTGCCTCTCAGTAGCTTAGATTTCGGTTTAAAGTAATATAATGGCTTCCTAGGCAAGTAAAATACTTCAAGTTTGGTTCATCCTGCCATGGGTAGACTGCTTTGTGTATCCAAAGAGCTAAGAGAAAAACTTTGTATTCCTGAAAAGCCTGCACTATGACACTTCTGTTCCTACAACCTTAAGGCCCATAGGCCTTAAGGCTTACGGAAAAAAAATCACACCTCCATTATTCTTACCAATATATGCTATTTTGTGCAATGGGAATAGCAAAAATAGTGCATTCCAGATTTCCACTGGACACGGTTCATTATGAAATGGTAGGTGGAAAGAGTCTAGTGGCATCTGGAAACAGGTTCTTATTTTTCAAAAATACATAATATGTAAACCAGATCAGACACACAACTGATCCATGACAACAAGGTATTTTATCAGTTTCTTTTTCAGTTTAATTATTTTCTTATTCTGCATTGAATTTCCCCTCATTAACATCATCAGTGTGTAATGGTCTATATTCCCTCATATGGGAAAAAGGTTGTGACCCACTGCCCTAGCAGAAAAAAAAAATCTGTTGAGAGATTCACTGGGTCCTCCCAATAAATGTTGCTCTGAACTTGCAATTCTCTCTCTTACATTTTAGAATAGTTGTAGTATTTCCAGTCAGAACAGACTGAACAAGTTGACAACTAAACAGTGTGTGGCATGAAGAAGTGCATTTGTTGAACATCTGCAAAACGTGTGAGAATACTACCAATTTGTCTTTGTCTTAGCCAGTGAATTAACAGAGGAATAGAGCAAAAATACATCTCTCATTGTGTTCAAGATAAGGTTTTAGCTGGTCTATTACAGTTGTTCTCCAGTGGTTTTACAGTTTCAGTCCAAGTACATCCTTCTGACAGCAAGAAAAGTGGAAAGAAGAAAGTTTGGGTGAACCCACAGCTAGCAGAGTGGATCTACATAAACATTGCTAAAACAGAATAATTCAATGGTGAAGATGGAATTATTTCTAATGAAGAAATCCAGATTCTCTGTTGCTTTCTGTCTCAAATAGTTATGTGCCTTCAAGGTTAAAAAAATGACTGAAAAAGTAAAACCATATTTACAGCACTATCGAATCAGAAGGGCAGGATTTTGATTCTGCAATAAGTGACTTGTACATGAAATTATATTCTGGCATAACAGGATCCTTGCATCTACTTAAAAAATAATTCAGACAAAATTGTTATTAGATTTGGTTTGATTCTGATAGAGTTCACAGACAGCCCAATTCCGGCATCACCCAGAGCTGTCTAAAACCTGATGCAAGTATAGGATAACAACATCTTTAAATTGCCCCTATGGAAGTTACAGACCATCTTGACTTAAAAGAACATCATTCATTCCTTCTCCAAAGCCCTCAGTTTAATACTGGTATCTGGATACACAGCACAGGAACCTGGAAAATCCTTGGAACCACAGGTCAACTGACTGCCCAAACAGACACTAAATTTTCCAGCACCTTCTGTCCAGCAAAGCACAGTAGAAATAAACTGTAACACCTTGAATCTTTTGGATACAGGGTTCTTGCTGACACACGTCAGACATGTCAAGAACCAGGAACTTCTATCCCAGTCACAATTTTCCAGATTTTGCAACTTTGAGCTTTTGACTTCACCATGTTGTACTTGAAATCTGTGTGCAACCCTCCCTGGCATGCAATGCATTACCAGTCTCTGCTCTGCACAAGCAACTTACCAAGAGATAATCAGCCTTAAGTCACGAATACACACTGCTGCAAGGAAACACACTGTATTAATAACCATTACTGTCTTCAACTCTTTTGCTTATGAAATACTTGTTCTGCATAGCAAACATAGTGAATACTGTGTACAGACACTGAGGACATATATATTATCTCACCTCTAGGACAATATCGGCCACATCATGGAGACATAAGGTCAAGGTTCCCACTCGTGTCAAATTGGTTACATATGAGAAGGTTAGCAGGGTGACTGCTACAATGTGATGTGTAAACATGATGCCAAAATCCTAGAGCAGCAAGAAGCAGGGGAAAAACACAAAAAACAATGAAGCAGAGAGTGAGATTCAGTACCCTTATACAAAAATGGATGGATGCTTTCCAAACCCAGCATTATGGTTATGTTACATAAAATCCTGCTACATAAGTGCATTAAATACCCTGCTATATATTTCACTTAGAATGAACAAAATTATAATTGCCCGTTAACAAAATACACAAATGTTATAGAAAGCCAGGCATTATCTACACTTCCCAGTTCACAGTAATTTAACCAACTGAAGTAAACGTTTGTGGCTAAGGTTACTTTGAAAAGGTATATGTAGATACAAATCAAATTACACTGTATTTTTTACACACCAAGCAACATGCAAGATGCAAAATAACACACTATTCACAAGAGTTCAAATAGCTACAAAGGGAGGAGAAACACATTTCCACTGCACTAGGACTTATCAGTAACCTGCCAAGCACAGCAGAGCTTCACAGAGCTGAGAATCCCAGTTTCAGGCTTTTTATTTGTTTTTTAATGAATTTACTGAGTCTTCAAACTGTAAGAGGGTCAGAAAAGTCTTCAAATGAAGACTTCTACTCCCATCCAATCTGCTATCTTTCAAATGTTGCAGGTTAGCTGGACTTCAGGTCAGTAACTGAGTTATCTGGCCAGCAAGTAATTGTTACTATTGAAAACTTCTGGGAGCAGATAAATGTGGAAGGACAAGTAAAGCAGAGAGAATTACCTGTCTCAACAGCCCAAACTCCTAGACTGATTACTGAGAGAAGAGGACCTGAATAATTCTTGCTGGAGGTTGCTGAACTACCCACACAACTTTGAGAAAATGTTATCAAACCATTGAAAATCACAGGCATCATTTGACTGGGGAGTTTCTCTGTGCACTGTTTGCAAAGCGACTACCAGGACTCTCAGTAAATCTGATATATCTCACATGGTGTTTTTGAAGGTAGAGAGATCCAGGCAATCAGAAGCAGGGGCTCCTTCAAGCAGCCTGCTTGACAAACATCCTGGGAGGTAGAATTTGGCTTTCTGGCAGCTTTTGCAGGCCGGTTCTCCTGAGCTGTGAGTCTCCTGCTAAGTGTCTCACAGCAGAGAAACCAAAACTGATACTCTGTAATCTCTAGAGACCCGTTTGCAAAGAGAGCGAAGGTATGTGTGTTGGGCAGGAGCCTGCTACAGAATGAGCTCCCTCCCACTTACACAGAGCGAACTCCAGATACACAGCAGCCACAGCTGCTAGCTGCTTTGTCTCTCCAGTTCTGGAAGGAGACACCATCCCTCTCTTTAGGAATGTAGCTGGCACATCACAGGCACCACAGTTTCCAAGGATCTGCAGTGCCGCTGCCTCTCAGTACCTGTGCTTGGCTTCACTGCAATGTACACTTGATATTTGTGGAGAAACCTGCAGCTTGAGAAGTCTCGCTAACTTTAAGTGAGAGAATTTGCTTCCAGCCTGTCGCTTAAGTTCAGGGAGGGGACTCAGGAAAAATGTAAGGATGTTGCCAAGCTGTGAAGGAAGAAAATAAGGGAGGCAAAAGCCCAGTTAGAACTTAGACTGGCCACTGTCGTGAATGACAATAAGAAAAGTTTCTATAAATATATAAATGGCAAAAAGAGGGACAAGGATAACGTCCACTCTATTGGACAAGGAGGGGAGTGTAGTAACTAGAGATGAGGAAAACGCAGAGGTACTTAACACCTTCACCTCAATTTTCAATAGTAAGACAGGTTGTCTTCAGGACAGCTGGCCTTCTGAGCTGGTAGATGGGGTCAGGGAACAGAATAGTCCCCCCCGTAATCCAGAAAGAAGCAGTTAGGGACTTGTTGAGCCTCTTGGATCCTCACAAGACTATGAGAGCAGATAGGATCCATCCTAGGGTGATGAGAGAGCTGGCAGATGAGCTCGCCAAGCCACTCTCCCATCATTTATTAACAGTCCTGGTTCACTGGAGAGGTCCCTGAAGACTGGAAGTTGGCAGTGTGGTGCCTATCCACAAGAAGAGATAGAAGGAGGACTTGGAAAATTACAGACCTGTCAGCATCAGCCTGATCTCAATGCCGGGCAAGATAATGGAGCAGATCGTCCTGAGTGCAATCACACAGCACCTACAGGATGGCCAAGGGATCACACCCAGTCAGCATGGGTTTATCAGTGGCAGGTCCTGTTTGACCAACCTCATCTCTTTTTATGATCAGGTGACCTGCCTGGTGGAGTGAGGAAGGCTGTGGATGTAGTCTACCTGGACTTCAGCAAGGTCTTTGACACCATCTGCCATAGCAAACTTCTGGTCAAGCTGGCAGCCCATGGCTTGGACAGGGGCACTCTGCTGTGTTAAGAACTGGTTGGAGGGCCAGGCCCAGAGATTGGTGGTGAATGGTGCTACATCCAGTTGGCAGCCAGTCAATAGTGGTGTGCCTCAGGGATCAGTGCTGGGCCCAGACCCGTTTAATATCTTCACAGACGATCTGGATGAGGAAATTGAGTCCAGCATCAGTAAGTTTGCAGATGACATCAAGTTGGGAGCATGTGTCGATCTGTTGGAAGGCAGGAGGGCTCTGCAGAGGGACCTGGACGGGCTGGGTAGATTTGGCACAGTCCAATACCATGAGTTTTAACTAGGGCAAGTGGAAGGTTCTGCACTTTGGCCACAACAACCCGATGCAGTACTACTGACTGGGGACAGAGTGGCTGGAGAGCAGCCAGGCAGAGAGCTCCCTCCCTGGAGGTGCAAGGCCAGGTTGGACGAAGCCTTGAATGCCCTGTACTAGTGGGAGGTGTCCCTGCCTCTGGCAGGGAGGTGGGAACTAGATGATCTTGGAGGTCACTTCCAACCTTACCATTCTATGATTCTATGATCTTGAAGGTCTTTTCCAACCTGACTAATTCTGTGATTCTGAGGTTTATGTTTAATGGTATCAGGTGCTACAAAGTCCTGTTTGCTACAGAGGCTCATCATTGGACATTGCCAGTATCTTCAGTACAAAGCTGAGTGGGACAGGAAGGAAAGTAAAATATGCAAAAAGAGTGAACTGTATTCTATTTTGGTACAGAGTCAACATTTCTCAGCCAGGTTATCTGATCCCCAGCAGTGTAGAGCACAATTACATACCTTCATCAGTCATACAAGCCATTGTTTTAAATTCATTTTCTTAATGCAGACTGAACAAAAAGATTGTTTCTCTTTCTGTGGGTCTTAAAGAAAGTAAGGCTATTGCACCTTCATCATTTCTGTACCCACAAACCTGCACAAGCGCATCATTTCACCTTACCATAATCAAAAGAGCAAAGCATCTACCATATTCCCTGGGATTATAAGTAAGATACAATCATTGCCATATGGCTACACTACAGTCTATCTTTCACCTGCTTCAGTTTCAAATGCACTTTTCTTCATTTTCTTTCTAACTGCAGTTATGCAAGTACATAAGTAGCCTAAACGGGCCAAGAAGCCAAGTAAAAAAAATGTCCTCTGCTTTTATAGTTAACACATTCACGCTCTACAAATAAAAGACTTCTAGTTGCTCTTAGGAACTCTTCAAGGCATTCCTGACAATATGGATAAATTCTAAGGAGCCCTAATGCTCTCAGGCAGCAGTCTTATGCATTTCTGCATGAGCCTACTTACAGAAATGCTGTCCAGGGACCTCTAATAATGTTTCTTAAAAGAGACAGTTCTCTGACTGCAGCTCTGAAACAGAGATGCTGGACTGACATACTGAAAATTGTTGAGAAAACTTAACAGTGATATAAATAACACTAGTTTTGCTATTCTGGTTTTGAAGATGCTGCCTGTTAGGATTTTAATTATACATGAGGGCAATGAATACCTA
This sequence comes from Eubucco bourcierii, assembly GCA_013396675.1. Lineage (NCBI taxonomy): Eukaryota > Metazoa > Chordata > Aves > Piciformes > Ramphastidae > Eubucco > Eubucco bourcierii. Next base: position 242,611 of record VWZE01021246.1, on the reverse strand, counting down.
GAAGCTAATGGTACAAGTCCCCATAATGTCAAGTGGTACTTGAATTCCCAGCTTACACAAGAATGTTCACCTATACACAGCAAAAGAGCAGCTGAAGAGAAACAGGATTTTCCTTTTTAAAAATGTATTTCAACCTGTATGTATGTTTCTGCAAGATGCATTCATTTCCAGTATATTTTTAGCCCCCAGATATAAATGGTGGAAGTTGTCATGTGCCTGTGTCATGAAACTATGTGGCTAAGTATAGGGGAAAGAACCTATTCCTGACTCTGTCAGTGGGAAGGACACAGGAAAGACAACAGAAGAACCTCGTGGATCTCAACTTCTGAAATCCAGTCATCTGCATGCTTGTTTAACTTGTCACACTCACTGACTAAACTGCCAAGTGGATACGGAGCATTAGTGCCACTGAAGGGCAAAACATCATCTTCGTTACTCACTCCAGCTTCTGGAAATGGGCTGTGTTACAGATAAACAACGAAAGGGAATATCATCAGCTAAAGGTCTTGACTGATACAATTCTAATAAATGTCTGCAAAATGCACACAACCTAAAATCCTTTCCTCTAAAACAAAATAAATCAGCTCTATGACTGTTTTACTGAGACAAAAGCAAGACACCTAGGATGGAGATTCAGCAAAAGACAGCGTAATTTTCTAGAATTAAAATTAAATATTCATGAAAATCATCAGCTACAGATAATTTTATTTTGGGAATAAGTGAACTATCATTAAAAAGAAAATAAAAGAAGAAAGCAAGCTAAACACAGAAGCTCTAGAAATTGCCAACTGCTTGGAATTAAAAGGTGTGAATACACAGAAAGGTCTCCTAGATTTACAAACCCATTAAAACACTGAGTAGAAATTTTGTACATTGTCCTAGAATCATAGGATCGTTTTGGTTGAAAGAGATCCCCAAGTTCATTGGCTCCAACCATTACCTAATGCTAATAAATGTGGTGCTCAATTATGTTCTTTAGCACCACATCTACAGGTCTTCTAAAACACCTCCAGGATTCAACCACCTCCTTTGGGACCCTATTCCAGTGTTTGAGAATCCTCTCAGTGAAGAAATTTCTTCTAATATTCATTCTAAACCTCCCTTGGTGCAATTTGAGGCTATTTTCTCTTGTGCAGTTACTTGTTGCTAGGGAGAAAAGAGACAGACACCTCACTCCAACCTACTTTCAGGTAATTGTAGAGAGCAATGAGGTCTCCCTTCAGCCTCCTCTTCTCCAGACTAAACAATCCAAATTGTTTCAAGTGCCCCTCATAAAACCTGTTCTCCAGACCCTTCATCAGCTTTCCTGCCCTTCTCTAGACCCGCTTCAACACCTCAATGTCTTTCTTGTAGTGAGGGGCCCAAAATTGAACACAGTATTTAAGGTGTAGCCTCGCCAGTTTTGAATATAGAGAGGCAATCACTACTCTGGTCTTGCTGGTCACATCATTTCTGATAAAGGTCAGGATGCTCGTGGCCTTTTTGACCACCTGGGCACACTGTTGGCTCATATCCAGCTGGCTGTCAAACAATACCCCCAGGTCTTTATCTACTGGGAAGCTTTCCAGCCACTCTTCTCCAAGCTTGTAGCATTGCATGGGGTTGTTGTGACTCAACTGCAGGACTCACCATTTGGGCTTGTTAATCTCACGTAATTGGCCTTGGCACATTGACTCAGCCTGCCTAAGGTTCCTTTGTAAAGCTTTCATACCCTCAAGCAGATCAATACCCAGCTTAGCATAATTTGCAAACTTCCGGAGGGAGCACTCAATTTGCTTGTCCAGATCATTGATAAAGATAATAAAGAGGACTGGCCCCACTACTGATGCCTGCGGAACATCACTTCCGACCAGATACACTCATAATGTTTTTTTTTTCTATCAAACAATACTTCAGGTATCCAGAAAACAAGTGGTATCCCTCAGGGGTCAGTGCTGGGACCAGTGCTGTTTAACATCTTTGTCAGTGACATGGACACAGGAATCGAGTGCACCCTCAGCAAGTTTGCAGATGACACCAAGCTGTGTGGCACAGTTGACTTGCTAGAGGGCAGGGATGCCATCCAGAGGGACCTGGACAGGCTGCAGAGGTGGGCCCAGGCCAACCTCATGAAATTCAATAAGGTCAAGTGTAAGGTCCTGCACCTGGGTAGGCACAATCCCAAGCACAAATACAGTCTGGATGGTGAATGGCTGGAGACCAGCCCTGAGGAAAAGGACCTTGGAGTCTGGGTTGATGAAAAGCTCAACATGAGCCTGNAGCAGCTCTCCTATGAGGACAGGCTGAGAGAGTTGGGGTTCTTCAGCCTGGAGAAGAGAAGGCTTCAAGGAGACCTGATAGTAGCCTTCCAGTATCAGAAGGAGACCTACAGGAAAGCTGGGGAGGGACTATTTACAAGGTCTTGCAATGACAGGACGAGGGCCAATGGGTTTAAACTGGCAGAGGGGAGATTTAGACTAGATGTTAGGAGGAAGTTCTTTACAGTGAGGGTGGTGAGACAGTGGAACAGGTTGCCCAGGGAGGTTGTGGCTGCTCCCTCCTTGGAGGGGTTCAAGGCCAAGTTGGATGAGGCCTTGAGGGAGCTGTACTAGTGGGAGGTGTCCCTGCCTATGGCAGGGGGTTGGAATTGGATGATCTTTGAGGTCTCTTCCAACCTTACTATTCTATGATTCTATGAAAATATGTAAATAAGCATCATGCTTCTAAACTCAGCAGGGGTTTACGAGAGTAACAAATTTCCATGACCTACATTTTTTCCCTTTCTGGTTTTACAGAAGATGTAAGATTTTTTCCACAGGAAAGTGGACAGAAATAATGAAAACCCCAACCACACTAGGTTGCAGTCTTTGAAAACGAAACTCTTCAAGGGCAGAACATCATTACAGCAAAACAGTGACATTTATGATGCAAACAACATGCCATTATATAACTGTAGTAGCTGATTTACTCTGGTGCCTTAATGCCAATAGTTTGTGCAACAGTCTAAGTAGTTTGCTCACAACACTTCATCCAGGCAAAAATAATATGCTGAAGTTTGTAACACCTAAATAAAGATAAATGGGTATTTGAAAGTCAGTAAACTAATTTGAAGTAATTTTTAAGTCATGAATTTGCTATCAGAAAGAATAAAATGGGGGATGGAATACAGCAGGTCTATTTCTCTTGAGTTAGAACAAGTATCAAGACCAGTGCTGGAGTTGGTCAGTGCTGAGTGTTAATGCTTTCAGAAGACCTACCATACCTTGAGAGAGATACAGATACATAAAAGCAGTTGGCTGAATTCCTGCTGTGCTTGAGGCTGTTGGGGCACTTTTTGTCACCCGAGACTACAACACAGCCACTGGTGAATTTCAAGTATCTAAAATTATAACCAAGATTTAGATAAAAGTGTTCCTTTCACAGTAACATGAAAATATCAACAGGTTTTTTAGGTTGAGAACTGTTAATCCTCACTGTATAAGCTGTCCTGAAGTATTACAACAGCATCAGGTATCAGCTGGCAAATTTCTTGCTTCTTCCAGTTATAGAGAGCCTTATCTCAATACAGGCACTGCTTCACACACTGCATATTTGGTATGTTAAGAGGTTTCCACATTTTAAAAACTAAATCTGCTTTTTAAAAGGTAACAGTTACGGTGCTGCAACAGCTGGTGTCTCTGTCAAGCTTGTACTACTTTCTTCTCGACTGCTGTTAAACTTCCAGTGCTAACATTTGCAAACTCATGAGGTTCCTTGACAGCTTGCACTCATTCCTGGTCACAGAACAGTTTTACAACAGTGTGACACCAGAGCACGGATATATTTCTCCAGTCTGATCTTCCTAGATATCAATTTCATTCACATTATAAAATGAAGTGTCTCCACAGTCCAAGCTGGTCAGTGACCTAATAGGTTATTAACCTCCACTGTTTCCTGAAGGGCACTTAGAATGAAAAGCTTTTGCCTTGCTATCACTGCACTGCAGATATTGTGCTCTGGTTCTCTGACGGACGCTGGATGTTATCAGACACAGCAGATGCATGAGACACTGCTTGGATCTGGTGCTTTAGCACTGTAAATCTGTGGCTGTTACTGATCCACTTCCTCACCTCTATCTCCCACTATATTTTCACAGTAGCCTGATGCAAAGTTTTCCTTCTTGGTAACAAGTCATTTATATATAACTAAGACACACATCTGCAAAAGATTGCTTACTTGCACCTGTACTTATCAATAGGGTCAAGCTTTAGCTTTCTATGCTCAGCTCACCAATGGGTACAAACTCTCCAAGCCATGATGAAAAAAAACTATACCATTTGCTCATGAGATGTATTAAATGAGAATGGTATTACTGGTCCTCCAAATGGCCCTTTTCAGAAGTGTACTTCAGTGCTGAACCTAGATTCTGCTCAATCATTTTTCCCATGAGCAAATCAACTCAACCAGGAATCAATCGAATATTCTTTAAAGTTGTATTGTATTGCAAAACTGTACTGCAAAATTGCAATGCTGTTACATCTTCCTCTCTCTCAAGATGTCCACAAAGACAATAAAATGCAGCACAGTGCATAGGGCTGAATATGAAGGTAAGGGAGCTGATTAGACATGATACTTTTCTGCAGCAATTATCCAAACCATTGTGTAACGTGACTGCAGATCTTCAGTTTTGTCAAATGTCTCTTCATTATTACTGGCACCTGCAGCTTACATATGCCAGTCAATATTACTCTCAATTTAAATTCGTCTTCATTATCACACAGTTCCTTTCAGCACTGGTTTTCTGCATCACATTTTTTGAAAGAGTGAAGTTGTACTTATTTCAAGTTCTTGATTAACAGTACAGCCAATGAAAGCAAAGGTTTTACATATATTTATTCTCAACCTTTACCCTCCAACACAGATCTAAAATTTGTGAATGTTTTCTGGAGATAACTACTTCTGAGAATATCTGGAAATTGAGAAAGATGTTTTTCCATATATACAGCTCTGACACAAGACATCCAGGAGTACACTGTGGTTCCAAATTGCAGTTAAATTTATTGAGGACATACTGGATCCTTCATTTACTCTTTTTAGAGTTATGCTCCTGCTAAAATTCTAGTAAGCAGGGATTTTTCCATTAGCATAGCCTACAATTGCTTAATCGACAGCAGAAGTAGACACATAAAATCCTTCCAAATATTTAAAACAAATTATTTTGCAACATTAAAAAGCTCTGCAAGAATAGATCAACGGACTGTTACAGAATGACTGTTGTGCTGTCTGTTCTGCTGAGGGTCAGCATTTTGCTTGGAGGAGAGAACTTGGGTGAAGGAATATGGAAGAGGTTGTGACTGATTCTGGAAAAATGTTTTTATCTGGCCCAAGTTTTATTTTCTTGCTCAATCGCCCCTTAATAGAATGGTCAGAGACTTGAAATTTCATAACCATAAAGGCATGATCAAATGTATCATCACTTCTGAAAGACCATGGAGAACAGGGTGGGTGCCTGAGGATTGGAAGAGGGCAAATGTCACTCCAGTCTTCAAAAAGAGCAAAAACAAAGACCCAGGGAACTACATACCTGTCAGCCTCTCCTCCTTCCCTGGAAAGGTGATGGAGCAGCTCATTCTGGAGGCCATCTCTTACCATATGAAAGAAAAGAGGGCTATTGAGAGTAGCCAGTATGGATTCACTAAGGGGTAATCTTGTTTGACTAATCTGATAGCCTTCTACAAAGGCATGGCCAAATGGATAGATAAGAGAGAGCAGTGGATATCACCTATGTCAACTTCAGCAAGGCTTTTGACACGGTCTCACATAACGTCCTTGTAGGTAAACTCAAGAAAAGTGGATCAGATGATTGGACCATGAGGCAGGTTGGTAACTAGCTCAACAAATGAGTTCAGAGAATCGTGATCAGTGGCACAGAGTCCAGTTGGAAGCTTGTGGCCAGCGGTGTTCCCCAGGCATCAGTACTAGGCCCAGTTTTGTTCCATATCTTCATCAATGACCTGGATGAGGGGATTGAGTGTACCTTCAGTGTGTTTAGAGATGATACAAAACCTGGCAGGGTGGCTGACACCTCACTAGGTTGTGCTGCCATCCAATGAAATCTGGACAGGCTGAAGAGTTGGGTAAAGGTGAACCTCATGAAGTTCAATAAGGACAAGTGCAGAGTCCTGCATCCTGGGAGTAGTACCATGAGGTAGCAGTCCAGAGTAGGGATCATCCCACTGGAAAGCATCTCCATGGAGAAAGACCTGGGAGTCCTAGTGGACAGCAAGTTATGCATGGGTCGGCAATGCCCATGTGGCCAAGAGAGCCAATGGCATCCTGGGGTGCATTAAGAAAAGTGTGTTCACCAGTGTGTCCTCTACGCTGCCCTGATGAGACCACACCTGGAATACTTTGCCTGCTGTTGGGCTCCACAATTCAAGAGAGATAGGGACCTGCTGGAGAGACTTCAAAGGAGCGCTAGGAGGATGACTGAGGGACTTTAATGTCTCTTCTATGAAGAAAGACTGAGAGAACTGGGGTTGTTTAGTCTTGAGAAGAGAAGGTTGAGAGGGGATCTTATCAACATCTGTAAGTATCTAGGAGGCAGGTGTCAAGATGAAGGTGCCAGTCTCTTTTTGGTGGTGTCCACCTATTCCTTGATAGGACAAGGAATAATGGGTACAAAACTAGAACACAGAAGGTTCCATTTCAACTTCTTTACGGTGACAAAGCACTGGAACAGGCTGCCCAGAGAGGTTGTGGGGTTCTCTTCTCTGGAGACTTTCAAATCCTGCCTGGATGCATTCCTGTGAAGCCTGCCCTAGGTGTACCTGCTTTGGCAGGGGTGTTGAACTTGATTTCTGGAGGTTCCTCCCAGCTCCTAACATGCTGTGATACTTATTATTAAATGCATCTCTTTTTTCACCATCCCTCTGCAGACTGAATGGAAACCCCTCATAGATCTTACCAAAGTGACACTGTGAATTTATGAGGAAGCCTTGCTGACACGCCACTGTTTAACTCTTAGAAGGAACAGTACATCTACCATCTGCTATGTGTTCAATTCCATTTAAGTCACTGTATGAGAGTAGAAGATTTCTTTGGATGATGCTTGAAAATGTGATTACCTCAGGCTTTTCTTCCCAAGTGCAGAAAAAAACCCACATCATAGTAAAAAAGAACAGAGTAAGACAAGCACTTCAACACCAGTTCCTCAGCGATGAATACCTGCAAGAGGCAGTGACTAGACAGAAGTGATTTTCCAGTTCACTGCACAGGTAATACAAGTATTCCTCAAATCAAGACAGATACATGCTTATGGTTTTCTATGTTCTTAGGCTTTTAGTGTTCTTACCTTTCTTTTGATGTCAATGAATTGAGAAAACATTAAGGACCAGTAGAATGACAATTCAACTACGTAGTAGTAATGAAGGTCGGGCATCAGTGGCTGAAAGATGGAGATGAGAAAAGGTTAAGAGAGTCTAATTGACATTACATGCAGCTGAGCTCAATGGGAAACACGTTGAATCACAAGGGGATTATATATAAGCAGCCTATGTGAGAAAAAACGGCAATGGTTGCCTCTTTAAAACTTTGATAGCTCTGGAAAAACAACATTCCCCAGTATATCCTTCTCTTACATTTTAATCTTAACAATACTGTAATATTGTAATGCCAAAAAAATTATAACATTGTCTGTTTGGAACCTGGAACAAACTAAATTCTGAGTACTCCAAAGTCTGTTTTAAAAGATTACTTAAAATATCCTTCTGTACTTCAGTAATGTGGGTGTAAAGCACAGCAAAAGAAACCGCTAGAGTTAAATCAGAGAAAAGTAATGCTAGTGTAAAATCTCATGTGCTCATGACCACTCACGACCAAAGTGTTGTGAGCTTTACACAAGGCTCTTTCTGACATAAGACCCTACTTAAAAAAAAAGATAACTATTTTCAGGGAACATGTTAATACTAGGAAATACAAAAAATAAAGTTATCCAGGCATCTTGTTTCACATATAATATGGTTACAAAGATGCTTAAAAGTGAAAGAAACACAAATAACCAAAATCAGTCTGGGGTAACTTAAAATACAACTAGCAGCACGCGTAAGATGTTTAGCCCCCAGCATAAGTCAGTCCTGGGAGCTACTCTAATTTCTATGTAATTTGCCTGCCTGCTAGTCATGTCTGCCATCACAGTGATAGAGAGAAGCACTGTCACAGGAGAAGTTCCTGAAGGCATCTCATGAGAGATCAGATGGACCATCTCCTGATCAGTTTGTACTGGCACAACCACACACTCAAGCATGGCATGAGTTATTTCTATCAGCAAGAGGCATTCCAGTTGCCTCTTCTATTCCCATTCTCTTTTGCAGACCACTTCTTTGTAGCTGAAAAACAGTCTTGAGGTGCTCACTGAATGCTCTGTGTGACTCATTTAAAAATAGACATGCTTATGCCTTATCAAAAATCTGTACACTCAATCTTTTAAAGCCATTTCTTGGGCCAACATAATAATATTCTGATTCGGTGAGTCTGCCAAGAAGTTTTTAATTAGATGTAATAAAAAAGAAGAAAGGGAAGAACATGAATGAACCACAACTGTTGTATTCATTATTTCAAGAGAACTCATTGGGGGAAATTTCTAGTAGAAACAATTAAGACTGTCAGCTGCTTTATTAACAACAGCATTAGCATTTTCTACTAACAACAGCATTAGCGTTTTCCAAACCCAGATACAATGATAATGTAGGGGGATTCTAAAGATATCATGGTCTCAGGTTTCAAATGTTACATCTATGGGACTATTTTGTGCTTATAGGTACGTGGCCACTCAAATGATCCATGACTACCTCTGCAGTAACTCTAGGTCAATTTTTGCAATGCTATGTTGAGTAATGTAAAAAGAACTTGTAGTAAACAAGAAATCTTTCAGTATTCTCAGAGTTCTGCAAACAATGACCATTCTACCACCACCGCAGATGCCAGCTTTCACGGTTAGATTTCAGAGATCTGTTTTCAGATCCTGTGCTTCATTTCAAAACAAGCTTGACAGCTAAATTCATCTTTCCCATGTTGAACTCCAACATGCTGAAATGCTGAGTAGCCCATTCACAGTAACATATTGACACTGTAATAAACTCAGCTCTGCAGAGGTGTCATGTTTAGTTATAGGTAGTACTGTGAGTTTTACCTGATATGGATACCCGTTCCAGCACTGTCTGGTATTCCAGAGCCAAGGGGTCTGAGGGGAGAAGAAAAAAAAAAAAAAAGGTCTGCACACACCATTGTGGGCAACGTAAGTGTACATGGTTAATACAAGTGCAGGAATAAAATACAGCTCCCTGTTCACAGATACTTTTGATTGGTACACCACGACCTTTAGTTCTGCAGAAGTGAAGGCTGAATGTAATCAGTTTGTGCTCAGGTGGTCAGATCCCACATTACCTTCTCAAGTGTAACACCTAGACACACTGCTGGAAGGTGAATTAAACAGAAAGGGCTTAATACAGGCATTTGCAGGGCTCAGCTGAATCCTGCACGTGCACACAGGTTATGTCTGTGAATTTCCTCACATCAGGCAAGCTCACCCTGGAGCAGATGCCATCTCTTCCTGAACAGTCCCATAATGGGTGGGAGAGGTCAGTGATATTGCTCAGCAACACACCCTTTTGCAGTCAACATCTAAAGAGGTTTGCACTACTTGTTGAATACCCAAATTTCCATGTTATGAGTATATATTCTTTGAGGAAGAGAGAAACCTAAGAGGACTGGAGAATAGGGGAAATGCAAAGATCCTGATAACAAAAAGCTGGGAACAGAATACTAAAAACTTCAATACTAATGATGCCAGGCATAAAGCTCCAGTTCTAAAATGCTGACACCCTCCCTTACAGAACAGAAAGGAGTTCAGATGAAAACTTAAGCTTTACTACATTTTGCTGCAGAGCTCAGTCAATGCAGTATCAATGTCAGAAGAGAATGATAAATAGCTGTTGAATCTTCAGCCATTAACAGTAGTAAGGGAAAAAAAATTTTTTTTTTTCCTTACAGGAATATCTGTCAAAAGCGCTATCAAATCTGTCTTCAACTCTCATGATTAAAAGGAGTAATTTTAAAGAACTCCTTTAGAACTACAACTTCTCTTGAATCATAGAATCAATCAGGTTGGAAAAGACCTCCAAGATCATCCAGTCTAACCTATCACCCAGCCCTATCCAATCAACTAGACCATGGCACTAAGTGCCTCATCCAGTCTTTTCTTGAATGCCTCCAGGAGGGCAACTCCACCACCTCCCTGGGTAGCCCATTCCAATGGCAAATCACTCTCAGTGTGAAGAACTTCCTCCTAATATCCAGCCTATGTACCCTCATTCTGTTGCTGGCTGCCCGGAAGAAGAGACTGATCCCCGTCTGGCTATGACCTCCTTTCAGGTAGTTGTAGACAGCAATGAGGTCACCCCTGAGACTCCTCTTCTCCGGCACTGATCCCTGGGGGACACCACTAGTGACTGGCTCCCAACTGGATGTGGCACCATTCACCACCAATCTCTGGGCCTGGCCCTCCAGTCAGTTCTTAACCCATATCATGTGAATCTGTCCAAGCCACAAGTTGCCAGCTTTGCCAGGAGCTTGTTGTGGCAGACAGTGTCAAAGGCTTTGCTGAAGTCCAGGTAGACTACATCC
>VWZE01021246.1:191477-219198 GCA_013396675.1 Eubucco bourcierii | reverse complement strand
GGTCCAGAGGAGGGTCACAAAGATGATCAGAGGGCTGGAGCAGCTCTCCTATGAGGACAGGCTGAGGGAGTTGGGGCTCTTCAGCCTGGAGAAGAGAAGGCTTCGAGGGGACCTGATAGTAGCCTTCCAGTATCTGAAGGGGGCCTACAGGAAGGCTGGGGAAGGATTATTTACAAGGTCCTGCAATGACAGGACAAGGGGCAATGGGCTTAAACTGGCAGAGGGGAGATTTAGACTAGATGTTAGGAGGAAGTTCTTTACAGTAAGGGTGGTGAGGCACTGGAACAGGTTGCCCAGGGAGGTTGTGGATGCTCCCTCCCTGGATGTGTTCAAGGCCAGATTGGATGAGGCCTTGAGTAACCTGTACTAGTGGGAGGTGTCCCTGCCTATGGCAGGGGGTTGGAACTAGATGATCCTTGAGGTCCCTTCCAACCTTACCATTCTATGATTCTATGATTCTATAGTCCACAGGAAGGTGTCAAATCTGCAGACATAGAGAAGATTCTCAAATCCACTTCCTAAATTAATAAATTCAGTCTAAGAAGTCAGGAGAAGCAGTGTAATGATCTGACAAACAAAAGATAAAAACAGAAAATACTGACATTACTGAAGAGTATATGGGAAAGACTATGTAGAATTATATAAAATTTAGTTTGTCCCCAGAACAGTCCTGCCACTACCAGTGTCAACAAGCCCTGGGCTGCAGAAAACAGAACTAACCACTAGGGAAACAGGTCACTAGAGTAAACCAGTCTTCACAAGAGAACCGCAAGGATAAAGATGTACCTCCTCCCAACTACTCATCTTCAGATAATCCACAAGATTTCCATGGCTATCTTGAGAAAGGGAAGCTGGAAAACAAATGCTGTACAGCAGGTAGAAAAATACTTACGATCTCACTCATGGCGGGCTTTTTGAGATTAGGTCATTCTTTACAAGGCTACAAAAAACAGACCAGGAAAAGGGAACACAAATGTGTAACCAAAACTGTACCCTCCATTGCTCCGTGGAGATACAATTCAGCTTTTGGGAAACAATTGGGAAAACACAGCACCAGTGTCAAAAATGCCTCACATACTAGCTGTGAAATGAGAACCTTGCTTGTTCATTAGACAAAGTAATTAGTGACTGAATTAAGCTGCTTTGTTGAGTCAGTGTAGCAAATTATTTATAATGTATGCTGAGCATCCCATAAGCCAGCTGAGACCATATACATCTGAGAAAGAAACAAAGAGACTACGATAAAATATGTCTTTCGTACTACAGAAAATGTCTATTTGTTTTTCAAAATAGCAAAACCAAATCAATTCAACCTTAATTTCTTCCAAGCCAGAAATAACTTAGCAACCAGAAACTGAGGGACACATTTCCTTTACAGAGGGAGTGTATGGTAGTGTTTCCAACAACTAAAATAAATGGAGATGTATTTGATGGTGTCTGAACATATGACTGCATCCAGAACAGACCTCAAGACGTTCTGAAGAAGACTGGAGTATCAGTGATAGAACAGAGTCAAGACAAAGCACAGTTAAGCTATTAAATAGTTTCATAACAAAATAGCTGCAAAACTGATACAAAGATAAACAGTAGGAAACATCCAAAACCAGGGCGGTGAGACACCGCTCCATGTAACCATATCACTCTTTCTGTGCCAGTCTTATTTCCCACAGGAATGTGAATTCACACTTCATTGCAGAGATACTTAAGTGTTTCCCCAAATACAGCAATTTCATGAAGCAAGGTGAAATGGCATTTACAAATGCTATACTACTCTCCCAGTGCTATTACATCGGCACATATCTTGTTGCTGTTTTATTCCATAATGCGACAAAGAATATGCCAACTCAGCTGAGCTGCAGAATGAAGCACCCTCACAACCCCTTCTCCCCCCACCCAAACAACAACAACAAAAAAAGCCATTAGGGAAACCTCTCTAAGCACCATAGAAACTGTAAGTCACTAACAGAGCATCTCCTGTCCTCACACGGTAATTGACTAGCTCAGCAGTGGGTACAGACAGTGGACAAGTGCTTCTTTTCCTTCTTTTTGAAACATCCCACAATTTAAAGAAAAATGACCTTTTATAATAGTAGCACCGGAGCTCTATCTGTTAGGGTTTTTTTTCCTCCTCTATACTACACTGCTATTTTTCTAACTTCCACAAATTTATGACACTTGAGTAGGTTTTTGGGGTCCAAACTGCACTTCAGTATGGTTTTCCTGTTGTTTTGCAATCTGTCTGTTATCAGCAGTTGCAATTTCATGGTAAACGGTTCTCTCACAGAGAACTCCTCGGGAAAGGAGATGCAGAACTGACACTCAAATCAGCTACATACATACTGAAGGTTGTTGCACTTGGCACTTTTTTTCTTAAACGTATGAGTAACATTCTCCTATCATCAGCCTTATTTCAACACGGAATTTGAAAATCAGCACATCAAAAGTTATTTGTTTATCCAGGCAGATAGTCCTTTCCCCAGTAGGATAGCTACTTGCAACTTCAGGTTCCCGAGTCTCAATATAGACTTCACAAGACACAGGCAATCAAAGGAAGGAAGCTGAATGTGAAAGGTCACCATATGTCACCTGGAAGCTGTCCTTCCAGATGTTTGCAAAGGTTTTTCATTCTGTAGCATTATACAGATACTGCTTAGCACCAAGGGTCAGGGAGCAAGTAATAAGCCAATCCAGAATACCTCACTCTGGTTCTTTATCATTGAAACTAATGCTGATTTTTCCTTTTAGTGGGAGCACAGTCAGACCATTAACTTTTAATGAGCCAAGTAACCATTAATTTAATTGTAAATATTACTGAAGGAACAGAAATGTTATCTTGTTCCTGTATTAGTGATAAGCAAAACAATGTTTAATGTCACTGAAACTGCTTTCAGTAATAAGGAAGTGTTTCAATTTCCAGCAATGTACTCGGCGATTATAGCAGAGCAAAAGAATTCATACATCATACCATGCACAGCTGTTACTACAAAGACTTATAGGGTGCTTTATTTGATGCAGACATTTTTTAACCTAGATAAGCTGTTAACTGCAGGCATGGACAGTAACAAAACCAAGTTTGACACAGTATTTTAGAGAGAGTTATCATTGCTCTAAATGACATCTTTATTAGTTTTCATGCCCTTCTGCAGAGAAATAAAACTTAAAGCTGAAACCTCAGGGTTCTTTCTCCTTGTGAGATGCTCTAGCCAAGCACACGAGATTTTAATGTGGTTAGTTACTACAGTCAAAAAATAAATGAACAGTGGCACATGTGTCACACTGATTGTATCACACTTCCAGAACTAAAACAGAGTCAGTAAGTCTGATAACTAATTACTTATTAAATTTGATCATGTCTTCCCAGGAAGTGAAATACGCTTGTCAGTTCTACAAAGCCCCAAAAGGCCTAGTAACATTCTTTTCAAGGACAGTGTTCTAGAGTAGCCTGGTTGGAACTTCCTTGGGCAGTTTGTTGGGCAAAAGGAAACAAAGCCACATCCACCCTTCTGCCCATACTGCACTGGTGCAGTAATATTGCTTTATCCAGTAAACAGGGAAGGTGACAGTAGATAATAAAGTAGCAGTGATTCATGTGCTGTGGGCACTATGAGGAAGATATTTTAAGAAAGAATGCAAAAGGTGAAACTGACCTTTAGGCAAAGGGCCAGCACAAACCAAAGGGCGTCTGAATTAGCTCAAAGTGCTGCTTAAGTAATTGACAGGATCCATGTCAGTCTTTTACGTAAAGATGAATCTCACCCTCAAATGTTTAAGAGAGATAAACATAAACAAAAAAACCTGCATCAGGTCAGCAACATATGCAGCAAAGCAAAGGAGCAGTAGGTTGCAAGAAGACCTGGTAAATTCTGGTGGGAAGGACAATAATATAGGAGTTAGAGTATTTTGCTGCCTGACAGTTCAAGAATTGACAAAGAAACTATAAAAGAGGCAATGCACTGAGTAGAGCATTGTTAGAGAGGCTTGTTTCTAATAGAGTCGGTTCACTTTTCTCAAGGGAGTACCTTGTGAGAGTAGAAATTGCAGAGACTAATTAATAAGGAGCACTTCCCATTCAAGATAGCAAACCCAGCTTTCTCAAATCAGAGATCTGAAATATCCAGCCTTAATGATTCTGTCAATTTGAAAATCAGCAAAATACATTTTCCCCTTGAAAATATATATTCTTATTATATTTGTATATTTGAAAGGCAAAATGTGTCAAAATGTCTTATGCGACTGTTCAAAATTATGCATTAACTAGGCATTAGCTTAGGTTTCAAAAGTCCGTCCCAGTTTTGGCTTGGATAGAGTTAATTTTCTTCCTAGTAGCTGTGTTTTGAATTGAGTGTGAGAATAATGTTGACAACATATTGATATTCAGTTGCAGCTAAGTAATGTTTGTCCTAAATGGAGGATTTTTCAGTTTCCATGCCCTGTCAATGAGCAGGTACACAAGAAGCTGGGAGACAGCACAACTGGGACAGGTGACCTGAATCAGCCAAAGGGATATTTCATACCACAGAACATCACGGTCAGCAAATAAACTGGGGGACCTGGCTAGAAGTCAGTGGGTGGCCGGAAGCCAGGTGAGTGGTGAGCAACTGCAATGCACATCCTTTGTTTTTTCTTGGGTTTTATTTCTCTCTCTCTTTGCTATATTCATTTTTGCTAAAATTATAAGTATTATTATATTCTATTTCAGTTATTAAACTGTTCTTATCTCAACCCACGACCTTTACTTGTTTTCAATTTTCCTCCCCATCCCCTTGCAGGTGGAGGAGTAAATGTGCTGTCCGCTGGGGTTAAACCACAACAAACTCCAAATTGGTGTTTTCAGTGATACGTGGTGATACGCTGACAGCATATTCTGTTCTCCCAAATGCAAATGTCTGTTAGACATAAAGCAGTACATGTTACTGTGATGGAACTGCACCTTTTGGGAGAGTTGTTGCATGTTTATATTGTTATATAGTCTTCTACACTATGTATTGTAGAGATGGTCTGAAGCAGACTTTGTTATTTGAAAAAAATGTAGATTTCTACTGCAGCACTAGCACATCGAGACACCACTAACTATAAAACTAACCTTCTCTCTAGGCAAAACAGCTTCTTGAAAGAAAGCTATATCAAATTTGTTGCAGAATTTGTTACACTTCAATTTTTTTTCAGTAGCTTCCTAAGGAAGTGATTAAGTGTTCATTTGCAATTATTTCACTAAGAAAACCAATGCAAAGTAAAAAGGATTATTCACTTTAGTACTGTATTGCTCCCTCCAGAATCTAGGGTCCGAATTTCATTCCTGAGTGGACTCAGGAAAACCTTTGGTGTTTGACAAACAGCAAAAAGCCTGTATTTCCTTTTAATTACTCAATGTTACTAAGGACATGATGACATAAATGTAAGTATAATCACAACCTCGACTTTGTTGATTTACATACATTCCTATGTGAAAGACATGAATATGGGAAGAAGAATACTGGAATAACGACAATAGCATAAAATGTTGCAAGACTAATTTACAACACTCTGTAAAAACACATCAAAAAATACACAATTACATAATTAACAAAATTTCTTTGAAAAAATTAAACATGTTGAAAGATAAAATTACAGCAAAATTACACAATTTATCTTTCTTAAACTTGTTAAGCAAGATGTAGTTTAACTTGTTCAAACAACCATGCTATGTCAGCCTGCACTCCTCAAACTGCTGTGATGTGCTGAATTGGGAAGAAGATACCCTGTACTTTGCATGTCAACTCAGCCTTTAGAAATAGCTCACAAAGACTTGTAATGAAATGTGCATTTACTGTATATTTATATATCTTTAAAAATACTGGTATTGAGTTTTTTTTCCTAGAACAGACACTTCCTTTGTGTTGAGAAAGATTCACTTTATTAATTATAGGTATGCTTTCTACTAGTGGTTTTGAGACACTTGTTAATAGTGATTTTTGTGGTATTTGTGGTAATTTGTAACAGAGAAATGCAAAGAATAAAGCTTCAGTGTCCTTGTGTATTACAGAATCCCATGAACTCATGGTTGCCCACCCACAGGTCGAGTAACCTTCTAGGTTGTGACAATTGCTTATTGGAACTATTCTCATATTTCATACCACAGACATGGATGGAATCAAAGGCAGAACACCAGATGATGACCATACAGTATGTTAATGGATGAAGTACACAAAGTGTAAGTATTCAAGGAAACAAGGAAAGGTTACACACTACATACTGGTCTGGTCTGTTTGAAGGACTGATGCACATACTTCATCTAGGGCTGACTTCTATCAAATAGCTGAGAATAGTTCTGATATCCTCCCTCCCTGCACAGTTACATCCTCAGTCTCACAGGCACCAAGCTGACTGGCACCTGAGACAGCCTCAAGAATCACAAGCATAAAAATGATGAGGATCTTTTCAATAGCTTTTACATACAAAGCATCAGAGACATTTAAGATATATTTGTTGTGTCAAATTTTTATCCAAAATGAAGGAGGTAAGACTACCTGAATGCACTGAGACCACACAGTCTCTGAATTTCATCTCTAAAAACTACACAAATATGGCCTGACTTGCAGAAAACTCCCTGAGAACTAATCACATTGTAGATCAGTTTGCACCATAAATCCATATTGCTCTACAAGGCACAGTTAACAGACCTATGCCAGGGCATTTGGAAGCTGTTGATACCCATTCTCTGCTTAAATCACCAGAAAAAGAGCATTGATGAGAAACTCCATGGAAACTTTTCCACAGTACATCAGACAAAGAATAGGCAAAAAAATAGCATTATAAAAAAAACTAATGGATTTTGTTTATTAATAAAAGCAATCTCTGTAAGAGGCATTTAACAGCAATGATGCAAAAAATGAGATGAATACTCTGGTAAACCTTACTGCTAGCTTAATGCAAATAATGAACAGCAATAGTGAACTAGCCATGTTGTTATACCAATTTGTTTTTCCTTTACTTCATTAAATGTTCCTTACCAATGCCAGTAGCAACTCATTTTATGAAAGCAAATTAAATTTTAACTTCTATTCTTTGTCAGCATAACTTCTGTGCCTGTGATTTATGGTACATCTACATAGGACTTCAAACAAATCTGTGGTGTGTTATGAAAGCATAATAATGTAAGTGCCTACCTTTTTCAGGAACCGTACTCCATAGGTAAATATATAAAGGTAAAATGTAAATCTCCACCTGCAAAAGGTACAAGAGATTAACTCTAGGATACCAGATTTACATACTTTACAGTTCAACACATCATTTGTTACAGCACTGCCAAACCATCACACCCTGGCCACGTTAAAAGATGAAGCAAAATTTCAGTCTGTTTTTCTATGACTTTTTCTACCAAGCATTATGTTTATGTGCCTGCTTTTCCTGGCCTCCCATTTGCCTTCTGAAAATACTGGCTAATTTCACCGAAACATGACAGAAAAAACCAAATTTTAAAGGATAGATATGTTTCTGTGAGGGTGGTGAGGCACTGGAACAGGTTGTTCAGGGAGGCTCCCTCCCTGGAGATGTTCAAGGCCAGGATGGACAAGGCCTTGAGTAACCTGTACTAGTGGGAGATGTCCTTGCCTATGGCAGGGGGTTGGAACTAGATGATCCTTGAAGTCTCTTCCAACCTTACCATTCTATGATTCTAAAAGTTTAATGAAAATTAGTGGCAGAGGAAGGCAGAGGACAATTCACATAGCTACTGCAGGGAAGTTCACATGCACTTGTTATTAAACACCAGGACAATGAAAATAAGAAATTTTATTGATTCTTGAACAGGTGACTTTAGTGCTAAACATCAAACACGATCTTTAGTAATGACAGTATCATCCCCAAGGAGCTGAAATTTCACTTGGCAAATTTCAGCACTTTAGTCTTGGCTTTAGGGAATGCATTTATGTCAGATAGATATCCTGGATACAGATATATATCCACAATTTATATTTGCTCCTAATGAGCTTCCTTAATAAAGATTTTATATTTTCCAAAGTACATATGAAATAATTGCTGGGCAGCAGATTTAATATGAAATTATCCTCTCCTCTACATCTTTCTCCCTTCCCCAATAAAAGAAGACATATATATCTATATCTACCTATCTACCTACCTATATCTATAATTTTCCTGTCTTCCGAACTCAGTGGAAATAAGGACATAAAATCAAACCTCCTACAGTGTAAAGTCTTAGGGGAATTTCTGGTGTGGGTTTCGTCTGTTTGTGTTTTGTTTTTCCAAAGATTGTGACTACACTATTTTCCAAGGGGAGTGACTACACAAGAGCTTGACAAACACTAAACACCAATGAGCTACTATTCATAATGTTTACAGAAGGACAAGATTTAGCTTCTGCAGTGAGAGGCAATGCTGCAGCGTGAATCTTTCAATTACTTATTTTACAGCACTTAAAACTTTCCACTGGCCAAAATATTAGCTTCTGGTTAATTGGCACTGAAGCGTGTTCAGGTACCTCTGGAATAATTTCAAAACTGAAAATAACCCTGTGTAAAACAAGTTTAATCCAAATCTTCCTCTTCAAAGCTACTTTTTGCTACTTTTCCAAGCATTTAGAAAGAAAAGTGCACAATATGTAAATAACCCTGAGTGTAAGAACATCAGTGAAATTTCAAGTGTGATACTTCAGCTTAACAGAAACTCCCTCTTATCCTGTAGCCTCCACACTGCAGAGATTAATTTATTCAACTGATATGATGCAAATACCAAACCCTTCAAGAATTCAGTCACACTAGCAACGTGGCCTGCAGCTTTTGTGCTGGCAGTTTCCTCAAGATACTGCAAAAATAGAGTACTTGGAGGCAAAACATCACTTGTGCTGGTAAAAACCTTCAGATGATGCACACAGAAGAAACAGCAAGGACAGTAATACGAAGGAAGGTATTGTCTGGGTAACAGCTTTCTCATTAGCCTGGTCCTACTGCTAGGAAACCTGTCATTTACCTTCAAAATTAATTGAAAGCTTGAAGGCTGACATAGGAAAAAAAAAATACTAGGAGGGAAAAACTGTCTAACATAATCTCACTTCTGAGCACTCCCAGTGCCCTTCTTTCACACTGAATTGTGAGCAGCTTTGATAAATTCCTCATAAAGAGGGTTTTTTTTTTTGTTTGTTTTAAAAATCTCATCAATATCTCCTTTATTTCACATTTCCCCAAGCAAAATTAATAGTGTGTTTGAGGACATCTGTAGTTTGCTGTTGGGAGATGCAATATTCCATAGAGGAATTCAAAAGCAATCTGAAGTTTCTGGAATCTGTTAATGGTTAAGTTTTAGATAGTGGGTTTCAATAGTCTTCTAGTCTGCATGAACACCTGGAAGGCTCTGGTTTCAGCATTGCTACAGCTATCACCTCAGTGGAAACAAAAAGGCCCTTTCCCGAAACATGCAAATTCAGAAACACCAATTTTCCCATCTAATTTTTAAACTTCCTCCCGAAGTGCTGCCTCTGCTGTAGATGTGCATTAAAGCTGTGGATTGCCCTGCAGGAAAAATTCTGGAGCTTCAGAAAAACTTTAGAGTCAAGAGCCAATCATAATTATTTAGGTTCACCAAAGTAAATCAAGCATATCCAGCTGTCTGAATGCTACGAAGGTGGTTCATGCATACAAGTAGATGACGATATAGGATACTGGTCTCTTTTCCTCCCTTTTCCCTACCTGCTGAACAAGTCTACTTGGATTTAACATCCAAAAGTAAAGTAAGGCTCAGAACCCGGTGACAGACAAAGTTACTTAAAGTGTTAGCTTCTTAAAAAAATAAGAAATATCTGTATCTCATTCATGTTCTACAACATCCACAAAACATGCTCTCCAACTTTCTGGCTTGGTGAAACTGCAATAAAGAAAAATTACAATCAAAGCAAAGTCAGAATGGTCCCCCAGCACATTTCTCATCATTAATCAGCTAACTCTGGTAGCAGTAGAGCTACAAAGAACTTTCTGCTGTTCTGTACCAGGCAATTGATTGCCTTTGCTGCAGGCTTCAAAGGGACATTCTGTCAGCTCAATGCTTCAATAGGAGCCTCGATCCCAAAGACATCCAAGGAACTGACCACATTGTTTTACAACTACTTGTAGATGGTTTATTGAAGCAATTAACAGCAAGCCATCCACTGGATAAGATCAAATTGATGAATACAAGAAGGTTTGGAGGAAAATTAATTGGAAATTATTAAAGGATGTATTACTATACAGCGAGTAAATATATCTGGTCTAACTAGTTAAGTAACTATGTTCAACAATGTAGCAAATGTTGCACATTAATTACTAACACCAGTGACCTTAATAATTGGAGATACTTAATTTGTAATTCTGTTTTCAAATAAAATAAAATAGACAAATAGGGAATTATATGCCTGTTACCTACAAATTAACATATACTGAGATCTGTAAAATACACATTATACTAAATCAAGAGTTAAGACCATTTATAGAATGAGTGGCCTTTATGAGGCGCTGCAGTTGTACAAACTGACCAACAGACATACAAACAGAACAATAAATGGTCGAAATCAAGGGATGTTCAGGTTCAGCTGAAGAGTGAAAAAGACGCAAGAAGTCTATCTGTAACTGCCAGCTATCTGTTCTATCAGAAATTTAATGGTAGATAACACCAATAATCCTTTGAATAGGGTCACATACATCACTGCAGCTCTGAACACATCAGGAATTGAATTAGAACTCAGTGCTCTGGCAGTTTCCCACCTTGCTGCAGGTAGCCAGCAGTTTAAAGCCCTACTGATGCCTTACTGGCATATAAGCAGTCCTCACTTCTCCTCAGTTGCCCCTTTCACTTGCCAGCCCAGCAGAGCATCTGCCAGGCTTTGGAAAAATCTATGTTCGGTTCTCTCCTATCTCTCACACACTCCTAAGGGTTTATGAGCCACAGAGTCATCTTTTCTTGTGAAGCTGTTTTATGTAACATAAAGTACTCCATGATCTGGGACAAAGCACAGGAAAGGAAGAGACAGAAACTACTCTATGAAGCTACAATATTCACTCAAAATCACACAGACAAGCCAGAAGGTATGAGAAACAGGTTTCATGCAATGAAGATTTGTCCAACAAGATTCCTTCAATTCAATTCCCTTCCGACAAGTACTCTAATGAAATCCACCATACACAATCCAAAGTAGATACCTTTTTATCCCTTTTGGGTCTCATTGCAGCCTATTGATGAAAAGATGCAAGTGGAGGGAACCAGTTACAAGCAGGAATATTGTTCACTCAATATATCTCAGCATCCAAACCACCTTGCTATTTTGGGAACTTAGGCAAAACATTTTCTTTGCACACATCATAAAAGAGAAAGCCATCTTTCTTTCCCAACTCAATTCACAGCTCTCGTGGTTGGAAAAAGTGCTTAGCTTAAGTACAGTATGAAAGTCAAAGGCACCAGGGAAAGGAAGTTGTCTGGGTAGGAGCATCAACTCCCTCTAGTACTCTTTACGACACCCTGCTCAAACTCCTTCTTAAGTATCAGCTGCTGGTGATCATCTCCATAAGATCGCTAGGAGCAGCTGCCATTTGGATCACAGTTTGCTGTTCACAACAGGTAAAGTAACAAACTCCTCTAAAGCAGCAGTAGCAGAGGCCAAAAGACTAACAAAAGCAAGGCAAGATCTGTACTAAGGTATCTTTTGTTCTCCTTTCTCCCTATCAATAATCACGGCCTATTAAAACAATACAATGGATGCCACTAGGTGAGGCACCCCTCTTTGGGTGACCACTGCATCAATTCACATTTGACTGAAAGATGATGACAGCTGAAGCTCCCCTGTTTTCTGATAATTTTATCAGGCCTTCAGATTTGAAGCACTCCTCCAGTCAGTTGTATAAAGAGGTAAAACTGCAATGACCCCACATACACACAGAGTGCGCTGCTTGAAAGACTTTTTAGGCTAATTAAAATCCAGCAAACACAGATGAAAGCATTCAGGAAACAAATGTTCTGGAAGACTTGATCTGTCTGCTTGCAATACGTTTATGAGGTTCACTTTAGTCTTGCGCTAACATGTGTACCAGACTTTCAGACTGAACCAGGCTTGCATCTGGTCTGCCAAAGCTCAGAATGAGGGATATCAAGCCTGTTTACATCTAGTCCTTCTGGCAAATCCTTCAGGTTGTGCTAGTGCTTAACTGGTCAGTGTTTCAAATATGGATGTAACACATTGCAGTGAAGAGTCAAGCCACAAAGTGACTCTTCAGTAACAAGAAAATATTATTTTCTAATGTAGTCTTGGATGCTTGAGACTCTCAAGAGCACAGAAGCAGATCTGACTGCTCTTGCTCAATGGGCAAGTGCATTCTCGATCCAGAGCAGTTTCTTATCTCTCAACCCTTTTAACTTTGAGCTGCTAATGGAATTTTAAAGATGCTTCAGCATGATACAGAACACTACAAAGATGGAAAAGTTGAAGACCTGCTGTCAACTAATCTGGTATACCACATTGTGATCAATTCAGCAAAAACTATTTAAGTGCACACTTGACCAAACACTTCACTGATTCCATGCATATGTCTAGCCAGGTTTCGTTCATCACACTGATTAATTCTGTACTTAAAATTTTCCTCCAAATTTCTGTTTTGAAATCTGAGATCAAACGTTAGATAATAAAACCCAATTGTTCAAGCAACATTCAAGAAAAGCAACCCTCCACTCCATAAACATGCAAGCATATTTTGCAGAGCTCACCAAATATTTGTCAGAAAGAGGTTGGCCTTCCCATGGACCTGCTGTCCAGCAGAGTGAGTTCAGCATGGTTGCTTTTCCAGGAAAAGGGTATCTTCTTCCAAGAATATATCTGAACAGCCACAGGACCTCTCTGCTCCTGCAAGTTTTCCCTCTCTTCTCTTTCACTTGCAGGAAGACCAGCCAGGCTGTGAATGCAGGCACACCCTAGAGCGCCCACTTCGCAGCACGCCCCAAACAGCACTTAGCCCTCACCACTGTAATCTCCGATGATAAACCAGGTGCCTGATGCCCTGCAATGGTATGTGAGGATCCAGTTATCCAAATGACTTTTGACAAGCAAACATGAAATAAGCCACACTTCAAAACAATTATCAGCAAAACCCCCTCAAATTTAGCAAGTAGTTATGGGCTAACCACACTGTCTGTAGTTGAAGAAAACTGGCTTTCTAGCTCTAAAAACTATTTTCAGGAGTCTGCAGTTTCCCTAAAGTTTTTCCCATGGAAGTTCACTTCAGTAATATTTCAGATTTGCTGTTATCAGTTATCAACTAGTCAACATCTGGCAGTAGCCAATACACCCTTGGGCTCAGGCTTTGGGCTGAAAGCCAAAGTGAGCCTAATGAAAATTCCACAGATGCAGGCTATCGTAGATGAGAAGGCCTGAACTGCCATCACACAGTTTGTTTTCCATTTTAATTGCCACAGTCTGACTGAACTGGCAAGCACATAGCTGGACCATTGCAATCCTTAGCTGAGACTAAAAACTAATTTTGCTGCACTCATTTCCTGCGGCTGTGAAAAATGTGCTTACTGTGAGAGTGCTGAAAGAAGCATTTCTGAGGCAGAGTTTAAACAATACTGAACATCTATTATTTCTTCTAAACAGGAAGCACTGCTAAATTCCCCACATGTCCACTAAGACCTAAAACAGTCCATAGAGTACCAGAGCCTGAAATTTTCTGACTCACAAAAAAGGGACTTAATCCAATTAATGCTGCTCATGACACAGCCAGAGGTATGCATTCCTTCTAGATGGTTATATCTAAGGAGCAGTACATATATGACCATCCCCAAACCAATGGCCTCTGAACTTTTGGATCAATTTCTTAATACTTGTGACATTGTTTAGTTTAAAAACTAAACCAAACACCACCACACAAACAGCAACCCATCTCACTGAAAACAACAAACAGTCCCCACGAACTACTATTTTTTTAGGCAATAAACCATGCAAAAATACAAGGCAGAGCACAGAAAAATACTGCTTAATCCATCCAAAGTATAGGAGGACTATTAGCGTCTCAAATATTTAAAGATCTCAAAAATTGTACCACAAGTGTTGATATTACAAAAAATCTGTGCTTTTATAACCAGGCACATGATAATTCAGGTGCTACTGTTCCACTCAGCTATCTTTTTGCACGTTTTGCCTTCCTTAGCAAAAACCCAAACATGTACAATCAGCGAGTGATGCTATCCAACAGGATTGTTGAGGAATTGTGGTGGATGACTGTTGATACTCCACAGCCTGTGTCACTATCTAGGAGAGTAAAGCAACAAACTGCCACCTTTTGAAACATCAGCTTTTTAGGGAATTTAGAAAATCAAAGAGTTCCAACTCTTTTCCAGGCATGACTCAAAATAAGACAAAGGTGATTTGACAACCAGGTGGCGCACAATCACTGTTCAGCCTGGTACATATACAACACATGCTTTCACTTGCAAATTTCCAGACAGATTTCCTAAAGAATTTCTACTCTTCAGTTTCAATCTCACAATCTCCTTCACCTAATAAAACCCATTCAAAATAAACTGTGAGCTATATTAAATCCTACATCTGTATGTGTTTGGATCGTAACAGACCTATATATTGAAAACTTAAACAGACAGTAGATCAGAAACACAACTGGCATGTAGGATGGTTCCATGGCATACCTTTGATTGGTTCAGAAACCAGACAGAAGTGCAATTCTGCTTCAGTCTGTACCCTTCACTGAAGCTTTACTTATCTTCATTCCTGATAAATATTCTCATATAAATCTGCAAGTGCAGCAATACGACTGATGGCAGTAGCCCCACTGCTCCAATTTGCTGCCTCCCAAGATTTCTGTAATGATAATTTTCTGCATTTCTGCAAAGCCTGGCAGATGGTAATTAAAAAAGAACAAAACAAAACTTAAAAGGTAAATAAAATGTTCTTAACCTGTTTTGCATGATACTGCTGGTGAGTTAGACTGGAGTGAGTGCAGACTGTAGTTCCTGCACTAAAGCAGGAGTTATTTAAGGAAGTACAGAGTTGTGCACAGCTCACTAAGATGTGCAAAACAGCAGGTATGATAAATTGAGAAACCTTGATTGCTTCCCTCTTCAATTTTATGGCTTAAGATTTGGCTGTTTTATTTTCCCCTTGGCTGCAGTTTGAATCAGCTATTAAATATTTAATGTTACAGTACCACTTGAGACTATTCCTGTCCTAAATCTGTATGTTCAAAATGCAGTTCTGAAAGTTTTAAGAGCAAAATTTAGTACTGCATGGGGAAAAAACCAAAACAAAACAAGTAAAATCCCCAAAACCAAGCACAGTACTACATTTTGAAGTGATGCGGTTTTATAAATAATAAAGCATCATTTATGTAATTAGACCAGAAAAGATGCATAATACAATAGGTGTTTTGGTAATTCCTTCTAGGTTACACATCTTCTGTTTAATGATTATGTAATTACTCTTTTTTGAGTCCTTTGAGGATCATAAGAAATAAAGCTCTGATCTGTTGGCATCACCAAATCTTGCCCTACCAAGAGGTACTACTACCTGGAATGCTCACGGCAAGAGCACAAAGATAAAACATATCACTGCAATGCACCCTCCTTTCTGTTCTAATCAACAATGTTCCAGGCACACAGTTAACAAGTCTTAGAGAGAAAAAAGAACTCAAATTCTTTCAAACAGGGACCTCTAGTCTCCATTCTTACTAGTGAATTCACAAGTCACCTGTTTGCAGACAAGGCCTTTCTTCAGCTCCCCTATGGTTCCCACAACAGCCACACTCTTTTCCAGTTCTAGAGGAACACAAGGCCTTCCAGACTGCATTTGCTTTTCACATAGCAATGTCATCCTAGCCATCATGGCCAACTACCATCATACCAAAAAACATTAGGGGAACTACTAAGTTTCTCATCTCCACCACCACTGCAGGCATATTTCTGCTGATGTCACTGCCAACATCTACTCGGCCACAGTCCACTGCTTGCCTCTTTTGAGCCTAACAATACTTACCTTACTATTCTGGATGTACACAGGACATTATACCCAACATATAGGTACATAAAAAGCATTTTGATAGACAGCTATTAAAAAATCAGTATTAGGCAGTCATGATGTTAACCCAGGTTAGTTCATAGCTTCCAGCACTCGGCAAACAAAACAGAAGAGGAAAAATAAAAATAAAAATTGAAACAGCCGATGACAAGCTGCCACGTGAGTTTACACAGTATTTATCTCAGAAGAAAACACTCGGTTCAGCCTTCTGAGCATGAAAGTACATTATCAGACAACATACTAATACAGACAATAACATAGATAAATGCCTGTAAGGGAAAAATATTAAACAAAGTAGAGGCTGATTCTCCTCTGAGAGACACAGAGGGCGAAGCAAGGAGCAAAGACTTACATGCCAATCCGTTCATTGCCACATATAAAATAAAGCCCTACTATCACTACCCTTCAATGCATGAGGCACGTTGATACAGGTTGACTCTTCCTGGTAAAGTGTATAAAACACTGAAATAAAGATACCAAATAGCTTTGTACTACTGAGTCTGTGGGGTTTGCAGTCTGCAGTCTCCTGTAGAACAACGTGCTACAGAAGCCGTCCCTTGGGAGCTCCCACTGGACCAAATTTAGTAAGTGACGTGTAGTAAGTGAGTTTAGTAAGTAACATTTGCTAGACCCAAAGATGCAGAACAGTTAACAAACTGATAGCAATGATAACAATAAGCAGAATATGTTAAGAAATAAAGACAAATGTTTTACTGTCTTCCCCTCTTCTGATCAACTTTGATATCCAATATGATTTACTGAGAAGTAAACATAATCTTCACTATTAATAGAGAGTAACTATTTTACACTGTTTGTTATTGTTTTGATGAGAACAGGTTTATTATTTGGAAGTTTCATGTAAGAGAAATTAAAGCCTTTGTATTAGCAGCACTAAAATATTTTTAACAATTCCAATTCCTGAAATCTACCCCCTAGGAAAGAGTTAACAAATTATGAAGAAGAAAAAGCCCAATACTTCAAGTAGAATGACAAACAGAAGCTGGGATAAAACCTTATGCTGAATTCACATTTCCTTCCCAAATGACTGAGTCAGTTTTTAAGCCTTTTGAATCCCATATACTAAGTATCAAAAGTGGTCTTCAAGTCTGAAGCATTTCAGACTGAGCCATGGCTTTCTTGACTGTACATCCCCTATAGCTCTCCTGAAAAATACCAGCTCTGTCTCTATGCTCCTTCACCTTCAAGCCACCTGTCTAATGTTTAGTAACTTCATTTAAAGCCAAGGTTGACCAAAGGCAACAGTGTCTCTTTCATAACCAAGAGCCAGACAATTCAAGGCATGTGGAACATCAGAAAGCTGCAGCTATTACATTCTTTGCAGCTTTCCTTTAGTTGTCTTTAATTGATATTTTGAGTGTGATTTTTGAACTAGTGTTCACATTAACTAAAATTTATGGAAGAATTATTTAATTTTTATAACATAAAACAATGATGAGCATACCCAAACCTCAAGAGAATAGCAAACTAGTTCATTTATTATAATCTTGCTTAATGTGCAATGATAACATCAACTGATTGTGTCTTTGCAGGACCCAGACGAGTTAATTTAAATTTATTAATGGTGTTAAAAAACTGTGTCACAGAAGGCAGTAGGGGCAGGTAATTAAAAGTTTTAGGTAATCCAATATGAGGAAAGAGAATATTTTCGTAAGATGCAAAATGAAATGTGCTTACAGCACAGTCTAAAAATACAGTGAGTGTAGTCTGAGGACATGGCATGAACATCTTTGCCTGTTTGCTCCAGCAGAACAACAAGGGACGATGTCTGGCCATTCCTAGCACATAACCAAAGTTTTAACTTCCCCCTAACCACATGTTTGGGCACAGAAAGGCTTAAAAAAAAGAAGAGAGAGATCACAGACCAGATTAACAACTAAGCATGGCAGATATGGTAAGAATAGAATAACGAGATAAACAGCTAACCTTGCTCAGTTCTGGGGTCTGTTTCACATCAATCCCAAACTGAAACCTCCTGAGCAGCACACAATACAGTTGAAACAAATCTGCTCCCACTTTTCCCTTCATCAGATGGTTCAGCTTTCAAATGTGGTGGGATAGCAAGCCAGACCCAGCATTTCACTATTCAAAACTGAGAAAGAATGATGGGAGGAGTTAGATAAAGTTGTTCACCAGAAAAGTATTCGTTCTCTCAGGTAGTGTTCATCTAAGCACTTACATGGACCTTGCAGCAAATAGAGATGCACTCAGAGCACGCCACTGTGTGTACACTGTGCCGTGCTCAACCACACTACATCTTCCCACTCAGTCCAACCACTGAAGCCATTAAACCATGTCCTAAAGTGCCGTAATGTATACGTGTTCTCCTCTACCACAAGCAAAAGTACTAACCTAGCACATTTGTGACCATCTTGTGACCCACAACCAGGAAAATCTGACCAGCAAACACTGTTTTATGCAAGGTGACCTTCAACCCCAGTAAGCATAGTATACCCTGTGAAACAGCTCTACAGCCAGCTATCTGGTATAGGGCAGGGCAAATGGGAGATACAGAGATCAGGAAGGTGGCCTTCCTGCTTAGCAGAGTTGGAAAGGTAGTCATAAAAGGATGTCTAATTAAGCTACTTATTCAGCCTGGACATCAAAGAAATGTGAATTGTCCAAAGTCTAACACCAACGATCAGAGACAATGCTGAAAGCATAAACCCAGAGCAAACCACACTGTAGCAGTTAGGTGAGATGCGAGATTGCCCAGACTGTCTCTGAAAAGGTGAGTGCTGAGCAAGGTGTGTGGAAGATGTTTAGTTCTAATCTGTGAGAAAGCAACTGCTAGGGAAGAATTAAAACTGCTGTCAGTGGCTTCACTGTGTTCCCACAACTTTAAAATCAGGACAGTTTTGCCAGCCATTAGCTCGGTCTTGTGTCCCAAGGTTCAGACTGCAAATTACAGTATTTTATGTAACCCAAGGCAACCGGTACAGTCTGACCCTCTTCCTCTTGGAGCAGAGAGCCCATCAGTGAAGCAGTTCTGAATAACAGTATACAAAATACCATATTTACATTAAGTAAACACTTTCACCAATACTCTTCTGCGCTGACTTCACATGTGTCTTAGAGAAAAGCGCACATTCAACTCAGCCTACTCTGGCATCAGACAAAGGAATCAGTAATATACACAGCTACGGAGTGCTGCTCTCACTCTGATGTAAAATGCACAAAGATTTCTGTCTTTGCTTTATATACTCAAACGTGACTCCAGGCCATTTTGCACGGCAGTAGCTTCCCTGCCTTAAGTCTCAGTACACATGCCGCATTCTCTTTTACCTTCTTTTAAGGCCTTGCATTCAAGCACATTGCTCTTCCTTTTCTGTGATGTTATTTGATAGAACACCCTTAGAGAATAAGTCCTTGAATGTATCAATCTCAGAGTCTAGATGTAACTTTTACAGTGATGGAATAAAATTGCAGTATTTTACATGCTTACTATAGATAACAACTGCCAGACTGTCATTGCTCCTCTACACTTTATTTGCTACTTGCTAGATGACTTCAATTAGTTTTCTTTCTGGCTGCTATGACTCATCTCAACTTCCCTACTACCTGCAGCTATAATAAACTCTTCTTGCACTCAGTGAAGGACACATCTTCCCTGTTCTGGAACAATTCCACAGATTCCTCCATCTCCCTTCACATTTCATTGAAAATCTGTGTCCTCCCTTACCAAGCTGTCTCACAGATCTGAGTCTGCCAGCACATGAGCACCTACTATTTGCTGTGCCCTTCATGCCAAAAAAGCTGTTTGATTACATGGCTCTTCTCTTCCTTAAGTCTGTACACCCGTTTTAGCAAGCATGATACATTATAGTTAAAGACTTAAAATAAGCCTTCACAATAGTTTTCTAAGCAAAGTATGGATAAAATCTATTTATCAGTACAACACTAAATACTCCAGTTGCCCAAGTAAATATAACAATGTATTTAATTAAAAAATGTTGCTGAATTACTGCCTCAGGAGAGCAATGAATTTCACAAAAGAAACATGAAATTCTGTTAACCCAGTGAGAAAAAAAATGTTTTCACTATTCAATTTTGAATACACTCCTTTTCTTTTTTCATTTAATACTCTTGATTCTTTGCATAAACAAACAGGCATTTGTTGGTCTCCATTTATTTCTTTTATATACGTAATCATTTTCATATGCTTTTATACTAAGGTGATTCTTTCTCCTTTCTCACTACCTCTCTGATGTTCTGCACAATCCTTGTAGCATCCAGTCACTGTGCTGCTCTTTGCATCTGCAAAGTACCATACTTTCACATAACATTTAATTCAAAATGGCAATGAACATTTTTTTTCTGCTCACATCAGACTAGTAGCACAGGGTGTGCAGTGCCTGCTCTATAGGTTTTACCAGCAACAGGCCCATTCCCTTCAAATATAGCATTTCCTGAGTAATGCAGATCCAGCCTTTGTTGCTCTCTTTTGCCTTATGTTAACACCATCATTAAATCTGTGTCACCCAATGTATGACTCCCTAATCAGACATTTTCATAGAGCTCAAGGCTGTAAGAGACCAACTAGTTTGGATGGGCTCATACCCACTGCGCTCAGAGCTGCAATACTTAAGAGCATGTGCCTGGGATCTGCTTTAATTGTGACTCTCTTCTGTCACCCCATCTCTCTTTCTTTCCTTCCATACCTGCAAGAAGGGTTCATGTTTCTGAAATACTGACTGATGTATCTCACCTTGCCAGAAAGGTGCTTTTACAGCTTTACACCAAGTATGTGCTGCTTGCCCCATAATGCAAGCCCTGCTTGGAGAACAAGAATAACCCACCTGGAAGAGTCAGATTTATAAATTCTAGAACTATATCATCTCTCTGGAGGAAACTCCAGAGGGAACTATCTTTTTCCTGGATTTTTCTTTAAATAGTGCCTGCATTCCCTTTTGGCAAGAGGTAGTAACATCACCACAGAAGGGAGTCTAGTAGTAAATCAGTTTTCATGAAGTGCAGCCCATGGGAGATGAGACTGCCTGGGGAAAAATGAGATTGCCTGGGGAAAAATGGAGTGTGACAGTGCAGGTGCACCCTTGTTTTGCACCTTTGGTTTCACTGCAAAGGGAAAGATTACTTTTTTAAAAATTATTTTGTTTGAAGTAAATGAGAGCTGAGACCTTCGGTCAGCTGTTTGTAGAGAGACATTTAACATAATGAAAACAATAACAGAGCTTCGCAAGTTTTATATCAAGAATCCACTTTTGTTATTAGTTGTTCTTTCTCTAGCATTTCTACCTTAGAAATCACACAGCAGGTTTATGACTCCATTCTTAAGAACCAAACCAAACAAGAACACATTTTTTTGCTTTACAAGCAATTTATGGCTATTTAAGATAAACCAATATACTTTCACCAGCAGATTTACAACATACTGCTATTAGGATTCATTGACATGAAGTACTCATATTTTTAAATTGAAAGATACATACTCAGCTGCCCTTGCACAACAGAAAAAGGGCACCAGAGGTTGAGGGTGAGGTGGTATTGGAGGCAGAACTAACACCATGTGGGAGGTCGACTAACGTAAATCAGTCCCCTCCTTGCATCAGTACTGGTACCCAAAAGAAAAAGAGGAGGGTTAATTGTTATTGGTGACTCCCTTCTGCAAGGAACAGAGGGCCCCATATGCTGGCCAGACCCCTCTCACAGGGAAGTCTGATGCCTCCTGAGGCCTTGGTCAAGGATGTTACCAGAAGGCTGCCTACTGTAATACAGCTCTCTAATTACTATCTCTTGTTGGTTATACCAGTAGGAAATGATGAGTTCGATACCAGAGGTCCAAAGGCAATCAAAAGGGACTTCAAGGCACTGGGAAAAGCAGTTGAGGGACTGGGGGCACAGGTCATCTTTTCATCAACACCTTTAGGTGCAAGTTGGACTGCTGAGAGGAACAGGAAATCAAGCCTGATTAAGTGGCTCAGAGGCTGGTTCCACCAACAAAAATTTGGGTTCTTTGATCTTGAGGAACTTTATATGACTCAGGGTCTGCTAGTGACAGATAGGGTACATCTGTCTCAGAGGGGGAAAAAGATCTTGGCACACAAGCTGGCACGAGTCCTTGTTGAAAGGACTTCAAACTAGGCTGGAAGGGGGAGGAGGTCAAACACAGCAGTACCAGGGACAAACTGAAGGAGGCTAAGGGTGGTAAGTCAGAGATAGGGGTAAAACCAGCAGCCCAGCTGAAGTGTATGTACACTAATGCATGCAGTATAGGTAATAAACACAAGGAGCTGGAAGCCTTGGTACAAGAGGCAAACTATGATGATGTTGTCATCACAGCAATGTGGTGGGATGACTCACGCAACTGAAACACTGTAATCAATGGCTACAGACTCTTCAAGAGAGACAGGTAAGGGAGAAAGGGTGGAGAAGTGGCCCTATAGATGATCTGGATGTCATGTAAATAGAGATTAAGGATGATCAGTTGACTCCCTATGGGTAAGAGTTACGGGGAAGGCCAACAAGGCTGACATCCTGGTTGGAGTCTGTTATAGACCACCCAACCAGGAGGAAGAGATTGATTTATTATTCTTTAAGCAGTTGAAGGCTGCTTCAAGATCACATGCCCTTGTTCTTGTGGGTGACTTTAACCTGCCAGACATCTGCTGACACTCTGCAGAGAAGAGGTAGTGTAAAAGGTTCCTAGAGTACATGGAGGACAACTTCTTTTCTCAGTTGTTATGTGAGCCTACCAGGAGTGCAGCCCTGTTTGATGTGCTGTTCAAACAGAGAAGGGGCATCAACAAAACTACCACACTGGACTTCTGAAGGGCAGACTTCAGCTTATTTAAGGAACTAACTTGGAAAGTTCCTTGGGAAACAGCCCTTAAAAACAAAGGGGTCCAGGTAGGCTGGACTTACTTCAAGAAAGAACTCTTGAAGGCGCAGGAACAGGCTGTGCCAATGTGCCAGAAGATGAGCCGACGTGGGAGACAGCCAGACTGGATGGGTAAGAAGCTTCTAAAGAAATCAAGAGAAAAAAAAGACTCTCTTTCTCTGTATCACCTTTGGAAAAAAGGGGAGGTATCCCAGGAAGAGTTAAGGATATTGCTAAGTCTTGTAGGGAAAAAATTGGAGAGGCAAAAGCCCATTTAGACTGGCCACTGCTGTTAAGGAGAATAAAAAAATTATTCTGTAAGTATATTAAAGGCAAAAGAAGGGGGCAGGGACAACCTCCACTCCTTATTAAATGATATTCAGTAAAATTAAAATAAGTAATTGATAAAGACCTTGAGACAACACCATTGAGGTGGTCTTTACTTCTGATAAAGGCTGTTGGACTCAACATTTACTGGTTTTTCATGTGCAATGAGTACAAACCAATAAACATGTTGTTTTTTCCAACAACAGAAAAGTCCTATCAGCTACAAAGATTTATGCTACATGAGAGTAGTATCTCAGATAATTAATTTGAGAAGGCCTTTTACAAAGACAGATCATGCAGCAACTGCTCCTCTTTCTCTTTGATATGCATGTGGCATAGCTGGAGCATACAGACACCAGCAGCAAGCAGTGACGCTGAAAAATTTCTCCAAACTAGGATGCCTCAAAATGTATTTTGCAAGATGCTACGCTTTTCTGAGTGGATTTAAAGAAAAATCTGGGCTCACATTGTCTGTTTTTATTGTCTCTAGTCCTGACTCAACCCTCCCATAGGTTAAATGAATTTAGCTGGGCTAGCTTCTAAGCTTGACATTAGCACTCAGAGAAAACTGAGTAGCAGCTGAGAGCTTCCCTGGCTTTCCCTTTACAGGTCTGTTTTAATATGGTGGTATTTTCAGATAGTAGCTTTGGCAAAACCACCTTGTTGCCTCACGTGAGCCAAAGCCATCTCCTGGCTAAATGCGGCTACTATGTTTGAAGGAATATTCCTCCTCTTATTTTTCCTGCCCAACTCACTTTGTTTTAAGGCCATACGGGGGGACAAAGAAAAATAAAACAATTAAAAAAACCCTAAACAAAATGTGCATCCAGACACAGAGCCTTCCTACTTCTCACTGATACTACACACTGCTGTGTCCTTCAGACACCATTAACAGTCATATAAAATAGCTGTTCCAATACTGTAAATTTCTGTGAAGCACAGATAAATATTTCACTCAAGGTCACAGAAAATTAACTGAAAAGAAGAAACAGAAAAACCCAAGAAAAATATGCAAATTACTCACTTTTCCCCCCTGTATAAACTCTTTTAGTATGGAGTGTTTCAGAAGAAACTACAGTCATTACTTAGAGGATTCCAGTACTAAGCTTTACTGTAGAGTTTGGTGTTATTTTACAGCGTCTTTCAGAAGTTTTGGATTTCACTTGATGCTGCTTCTTTTAGGTGAGACTGCTTTCCCATGATCATCTGTCAGCAGAAGCACCTATCCCAAGAGCACCCAGATGCAGCATGCAGCCCACAGCAGGATATTAGCAGGAGAAGGAGCAGCAGAACTAAGTACCTGCCCAGTTTAAAAAAACAAACCAATAATCTAGAATTATAATAGCAACTTTTTATCAGGATACTTGTTAGGTGTGCAGTTTCCCTTTCACCAAGCAGCTGGTTGAGTTGCTAGTGCTTTAGATCTCCTGAAGAGTCCAGAGCAGCAGGGAAGAGGTTATGCCTCATATCTGTGAGAGTAAGGAGGTATAGTCATTGCTTATCCCATGGAAAACAGCAGAGGAAAATCAGAGAGTGTCCCAGTTTAGTGTAATTCTATAGTCACTGACCCCAGAACACCTTTACAGGCTCACTCCTTTGTTCTCTTCTCTGGTTGTGAAACACCAGCTAGTCCTCTGTTGCACCTTGCACTGAGGCAGCTGGAAATCTGTATTTACAGATTAGATTGAAATGCACCAATACCACCATTTACCACATATTTTTGCTTGCATCTCAAAGATCATTGTATTCAGTAGTGTTCTAGAAGCTGACTTAAGAAGGTCTGAGGCTATTAACAATTCAAAGCTACAGGCTTTTGGATACCTTCTTATTTTCTAGTGCTTTATTGCTATACACAAAGAACAGACTGGTGAATTCTTTTATGCACTTTGTTAAGATTTGTATCAGCACAATTCAGAATTTTAGCAACCAAGCAGCTGTTCAAATTTCTTTCTCTTGTATGGTTATTTTTCCAGTACAATTTTGTAGGAAAGAATTACTCTGCTAATCGAGAAAAGCAATATGGAAAAGAAGTTGCAAACCACCCATACAATTCTCACAAATGTGCGTGACAAGCAAAAATATCTGCCTCTATCTATGCACATGCATATATTTACAGCTTTGACAGATAAAATTTCCCCAAAAGCAATGCGCATAAACACAGTTTCAATGCCTTAGGAAAAAAAAAAAAAAAAAAGTGTTCTGGCTAGGAGATGAGACAGACTCTTTCCACTACGTCAAAACTAAAAAATACCTCATTTCCAGATACTTTACTATCCAAGCTTCTTCTAGAGAAGAATGAAGGTGAAAAACAAACCAAAACTAAGAAAATCACCAGCACCAAAACCCACATTTGCCTCTTCAATTTGCGCCTTCTATGTTTTCACACGCAGACTCTTGTATAACACCAAAAAACTGTCTTGGCCATATGTTTCTGTCAGCCACTCCTTGGAAACCGTAAATGTATCTAATAAACAGTTTGCTAAAATGTACATAGCTGTAGGACAGGCAATTATGAGCCCGATGACATTCCAAAGTCCCAAGCTAATAACTTAGGAGTATCACAGGTTCTTTTCCTTCACGCTAGACAACAAGGGAGGAAGAGAGGATGCTTGCTCTTTCTATACTATGTAGTTTTTGAGAAAAGTAGTCATGCCTGCACACTGATACTGTCAGCAGCACAATACATTGAAAGTGGGAAGAAACTGGAAGTGGTTTGGGAATCATTACTGCATTGGTTTTCTGACAGGTCAGACATTAACAAAGACATTCTTGAATCCTGCACTCCAACTGGCGATCAGCGAACTCACCATTCACGGTCTTCCAAGAGTTACTTACCACAGCATAACGTGAAGCCGTTTTCCCATTAGCCATTCCACTATATGCAGATGTAACACTCTTCCTTAAGACACTTTTGGGAACTTATTTGTAGTCCCACACCTTTTCAGTTTTGTTTTTTTTGCTCTTTGCCTCAAATTGAAGGATCCAATGTGAATAAATGTGCTGAAC
Source organism: Eubucco bourcierii (assembly GCA_013396675.1). Taxonomy (NCBI): domain Eukaryota; kingdom Metazoa; phylum Chordata; class Aves; order Piciformes; family Ramphastidae; genus Eubucco; species Eubucco bourcierii. Next base: position 192,973 of record VWZE01021246.1, on the reverse strand, counting down.
TGTGTGAACTGTGTGTATAGTGACCTTTTCTATCGACACGCATTTCTGTTGTTTTTTGTTTTTAAAAAAAACCCTGATTTTTAAAAATTTTTTTAAAAATACATTTCTGTGCTAAAGATATGATCTCATGAAGTCATTAAAGCATTTATCCAATTTGTATCACCTGCCTACATCGATTGATAGCCTTTTGCAGATACAACTTTTAGCCTTTTAAAGTACTGCAGGTACTCTCCATGAGTGAACACAGAAGCCACACAAGCTTCAGAGAAGATTGAAAGTAGCCCACTTTCTGTGTTCTCTCATGTGCTGCATACTCAAAGTGTCTGAGGCTAAGATTCTTGTCCTACTGTTGTTCAGGACAAAGCTTGTTTTCCTGACGATAGGCTGTGCCATGGAGACAAAGAGAAACTAATTAAAAACAACAGAAATGCGTGCCGATAGAAAAGTTCACTATACACACAGTTCACATTCAGTTCATCACAATTATTCACCTTGGATACTTCAATTTGAGGCAAAGAGCAAAACTCTCTAAACTTCCACAAGAGAAAGAAAAGCTATGGACAGACTTTCCGCAGCACCTAATACTGTAATCTAAGAGCCCAAGCACTACAATCTGAGGTTATAGTAGGTGGATGTCTTTCCTAGAGACTGCAAACACTGCTGTTAATTACAAGTTTCATGTCAGAACTAGGAGAAATCATTGAGAAACAACCCATTGAGTTGCTAGTAAACTAATCCTCAGTATCCCTTTTATTACTGTCTTTCTGACCAATACTGGATCATGAATTCTCACCTAGTGAAATTACCAATTTCCTAGAGGTACTTATCATTATAATATCTGAAATCTTAACCGGGTACATAATGTCGTCAAAGTCTCACCATTAGTGGTCTCCACAGCTCTGACAATCAAATAGTGCCTTCTTCAGACTGACACACTAAACTCTATGGGATGATGGCTGGCTAAGGTCCTTGAAAAGTAATTTATTTTCAGTACACTGCTGTGGTACAAACAGTATTTATAGACAAAACATTTTATTTCTCCCTTTATCTCAACATAACCACCATCTGGTAATGGGCAGGACATCTTATGAAGGCTGGCAGGGAGGGAGTTATTTAATTTGGGGAAAAAAAAAAAAAAAAAAAAAAAGAAGAAGTGTAGGTTTTGCAGTTTCTCTGCACTCTGTTTAGGATCAGAATTGAAATTGCTTGAAAAGAAAAAGAAAAGAAGGCGTAGACAAAGTGAGAAATCTGGGACAAGAAGAATCTATGATTAAGTTGTTGTTTTATTTATCTCAGCCAAGTATGTTCATCATTGAGTTTCACTTTCAGACTTTGTCCTGTTGAAGCTCCTCTACATTAAGATATTAACCACACTACTCATTTGGCAAGAGAAATAAGTATACTTAACACCAACTCTTCTCATTTCTCTCCTATTCAAGTCTTAGTTTAAGGTATCAATTACTGCTTCAATAATATTTCATCTATGTTTTGGCTTT
>VWZE01021246.1:94923-191444 GCA_013396675.1 Eubucco bourcierii | reverse complement strand
AAAAAAAAAAAAAAAAAAAGCCTTAATATATTATTTATCCAGGCCCATATTATGAATCTTTCTTCCAGGAAAATAAAGTTTCAGGAATACATTTTGGAAACCTACAAAAGGAAAAGGTATGAAATATGTATGTATATTCCACAAGTTGTACGGTTTTGTTTTATTTACATATATGTGTGTGCATGCATGTGTGTGTGTATGTGTACAAAATAAAAGGACATTCCCCTTTTTCTCTGGCCGGTCTGCTGCATTTTTGTGTTTTACTTGGAATTTCTTGAAGAAAACATGTAATAATTTTTAGGAATAAAAAAGTCCCAAACCTGGAAAACATGATTAACTAAGATAGTTAAACACTGTGCTGTAAAGACAGCTTCCTGACCTAACACCAAGGATCAGGCCGGCACATGATTTCTGAAAGCTTTTCACCATGAAAAGACTCCTTCAGAAGAAAGGTTGTTTTTCTCATTCAGGAAGTTATATTCTTCCAATGTGTATAATTTTGTAGTCATCTACAAAAACAAAGGGGAAAACTGCTGAGGACATAGGCTCAAGACTCAAGAGAAGAACATTCATCCTTACATGCTCTCACAGAACTTTGTAAGAGTGCTGGGCTTTTCTTGGTTGCGTCTTTGTCGAAACCAACGTTGAATACTGCGTACGTCCCAGTCCAACTGCTTGGAAAGGCCCTCCAGCCTCTTCTCATCTGGATGCTACAGAATATGAAGGATAGAAATTATTTCTTTGCCCAACTGCACTAACTTCACTTTAAAATTCGAACCACTGTAATTGCCTCTCAGTATCTTAGAGGTTGCCTGTCAGACACATGTCAAACACTTTCACAAAAATCTGCTGGCAGACCCATATCAAAATACATTTACCGTGACTGTTATTAATCTAGAAGAACATATGATGCAAGATTGCATGCAGTTTATTATTAGTAAGAAAAGTTACAAGGGACAGTAAGATGAAAGCTTGCTTGAAACTTGGAAAGCAGTAAGTAGGGATAAAATGCCATGAATTTCCTGAGCAGCTGGGTTACAAACAACTCTCTGCCTCCCACACATTATGCCTGTTCCATCTTCCTGTATCTTTGTCCTATTTCCTGTAGCAGTAGTGAAGACTGGTTGATTTGGGAAGAAGATATATCCCATGCTTGTGCATCTTAATGTTAATTATTTGGGTCACTAAACAAAGTGACAACTTCAAAAGGAAAATCACCTTGACAAGCATGAGAAAGAACTTTACTTTTTCTCTGTAAAATTAGTTACACAATTATTCTACAAAGTAGCAAATGTGGGACTGTGTGACTGGTTAGCAGCCACTCTACTAGAGTGGTTGCTAACCAGAGCAGAGATATGGCAAAAATTAAAAAAAAAAAAAAAAAAAAAAGCCTGTTGTTAATCTGACTACTACAAAGAGTAGAGTGGTACAGGCTACATTTCTAATCATGTAACAATTCTACACATCTAGTACTACCTGGGAACTATTGACTTATGTCTCCTGATCACAGGGAACTGCTCCACAGAACTCAAAAAATGTAGCTACCTAAATTACACAGTTTATTTGAGAGCAGCTACCAGATAGCCCCCCCAAACTCTTGCAGGAAAGCAGATACTTTCCTTTGGAGCTCTTCCCATTCACCTCTCTGCTCTGGGTGCTGGGAGCTATGTGTGTCAGCTCCTACCATGACTCACAGGAATTAGTGAGATCATTTCACACACTCGGGCCCTGTGTCAGAGTAGCATATTCTGCAAGGAAAAATAAATTAAATTTCCATTCTTCCTCCAGCTGTGTCTGGATAAGACCACATGCTGAACATTTTAGAAACAAGGTATATGCAACTCCCTCCCTGAAAACTGGACAAAACCCATACCAAGTGTCATGGTGATCTCAGGACAGGATAAGACACAAAAACAACACAAATTCATGGTACATTTTACTGTTCCTGACAAGGAACACAATTTTGCCCTCTATGATTGTGATACTCTGAACTTCAGGCTGATGACTTTGCTGTAGCGTATCTACCTGCAGCCCAGAGCCCAGGTGGAACTGGACAGTTCCTGCAGCACAGTGGCTTCAAGCTTCAAGATTCCACAGACCTTTCTGCCACAAAGCAGTTGACCGCTGATGTCTTCAGCAGATGCTAAAGGATACTTGATCACTGCTCACTGATGTGAAAAAGCTCAGACTGCTTCAAAAGCATTGACAGGATGTCACAGAGGTTTAGTTGAGTTGTCACACAGTGAGAGTTGTAGAAACATGAGACATAAATGGTGGAGGAGAAAAATTGTATAGTACAGGAAAAAAAGTGCAAGCTTTGAAACATTATTTGGTCAATTCCCTTCTTCCTCCCCAGTCCTGAAGGAATTTATCACAATTTAAACAGATGGGACACCAGTAAGGCTACTAGCACTGTGTGCTCAGGTAGTTTCCCTAGCAGAAGATACGAAGTTTCATGGAAAACATAGTAAGGCTTACTGACTCACAATTCACTCTTTAAACAAAAAACAAAAACAAACAAACAAACAACCACAAAAAAAAAAAAACCCAAACAAATGACCCCCCCCCAAACAAACCCCCAAACAAACCCAAAACAACAAAACCAACCAAATAAACCGTTAAAAAACCCCCAAACAAAAACAACCACAAAAAACCCCAACGAAACCCACACCCTGATAATTTTGTGGAAATGTCTAAAAGATAAGAAGCAAGAAAAAAGTAGGTGGCCATCTGTGTGATGGTTTGGGAGTTACTTGCCCCACTCTTTATGAAAATCACCCAGACTAGACTCAGCTGGCTGGAATTTAAGGACTGAAGCTACATTTAGAGTTTAGCACATATATAAGCAGATGTATACACAATATACAGTTATATACAAATTAAAGGTAATACAGAAACACAATCCCCCTCCCAGAAATCAGAATCCCCAGGAGGGGCTCCCAACCACCCTTTCAACTTCTTTCCACCCCTCTACCTTATCTCAGGGTCTGCCTTAAATGCAATGTGAGTATGAAGGATCAGCGAGGGGGGTTAGAGGGAGAATGATTAGTTGGGTTACACAGTTGCAAGTAGAAGACACAGACTCTGGCAGGTAGACACTCACTGCCTTATCTATGTTTGTGTCCTTGCTTTAACACACCTCAGCAAACCTATGAGGTTTCCTTCCTAAACCATTGTTTCCTTTCCACAGTTTATAATCTAATTTCTCTCATTAAAACATTCCAATCAGCCTCAAACCAACACAACAGGGCACCCACAAAGTGTTTTGTAACAACATGGTTTAGGTTAAAAGCTTACAGCAGATGTCAGTAAAGGGATCCACAACTGCTCAGGCTGTCATGCCTTGACATCTGCAAGTTCTGATTTTAGCAATAAAACCTGTAGTATTGCATTTATCAGTCAGCTTTGTTTTGTTCATAGGTTATACCCCTCTTTAGCCATATCCCATTTTTTAAGGCAAATATTTCAGTTAAATACTCTACCTTTGTAATAGCTGTGAAAACTTTTTCCAGGATAGCATTAGGTTGAGCTTTCTGTGGTCCACTGGCTTGGACTTTCAGGCCTAAGGCACATGGTTTAGCAATGAACCTGTGAGAAACAGAAGAATGAAAAAACAAGTTAAATCCTTCAGTTATTTACTTCATTACTGTTACCAATGAATGATATGGTAAACAGGCAAAACATTATAATCCTGTCAACCAAAACAACACATTGTGTTACAGCTCAGGAGCAAGTTTGGACAGGTAATTACATTGGAAAATAGCTAACACTACTTGGAAGAATGAAACCAACTCTGTGGTGCACATGAAACAGAGATTTCCTTTCATGCTGGGGAAAAAAATAAAGGCTGGAACAAAAGCATGAGAGGAATGCCTCCTAGACAAGCACCGATTGATTAAAAGAACAGGGCAGCTTGCAGAGGTGAGAAGCACATAATACTCTTCTCCAAACACAGCCTTGCTCATAAATCAGTTTCCAGAGTTGCCACTGCCTCAGGCCTCCATTTGAACACTGAAAATTCAAAGTTCTCAAAGGGAGCAATCACTTGAGCTGCCCAGTCAATAGTGTTCTACAACATAAAGTTTAAATGGTGTTGAGCCATGTCTCAAAGCCTTTGCTCTTCATCCACACTCTTCTGCTACAATATGAAGCTGTCAACAGAACCAAACACCAGTCCATAAATTCATCCAGTTCATAAAATGGATTAACAGCTTACGTTACATATACTCATTAAAAACTAAATTTTTTTGTAACTATGAGTCCAACTCTGTAACTCCCATGAAAGCTAGAAAGTCTGTACAGGAATTACATGCATATATGACAACATGTACTTCTGTCACCTTTCAACTATGTAATCCTCGATTTCAGTTTAAAGACCTCCACTTCCTAAGATTTCATTTGCCATCAGGGACCAAACCAACAAACTCAGTATTTAAAAAGTAGTACCACCTTTATCCAGCTGAATGACCACAAGCTCTTCAAAATAATGGAATTCCTACCCATATGAAAGCTCCATTTTAAGCATTGTTTTGAGCTGCTGCTTCTGCTACATTTAATATAGCACAGTTAATTAACAATAATTATTTCCTAAAAAATGTTACAGTGGTTACAGCAATAGCCTTTGGTAAAGAAAGGTGGGTGATGCCAGACCACCTTGTTTTCCCTGGTATTCTAAGGAAAATGTCTTGATACATGGATAACATTGCCATATGAAAGCCAATTGTGTAGTGTGAAAACATTTTGTTGATTATTTATGAGAGGAATGGGAATTCACACATCCAAAGAAACATGCAGTGTGCTCACTGTTTGATCCTTGTATGTTGTAAGAGAAAAAGAACCTCATTATACTTTGAAAAAGTTTGCTCACAACCTGGAATGGTTGCAGATTGCAACCACACTGTCAGGTCCATTGCATCAGCCAAATCAATGACACTGCATCAGGTATAAATTCCCTGCTTTAGAGTTCAGAGGTTTGATGATAATCAGTACCACTGCTAAGCTCAAGAAGAAAGCAGCCAGCAATTGCTTTTGGTGAAATCCTAAAATGTTTTATTTTTCATATAAAAACTTAAGTAATTCAAACAATACTTTGCAGTATAAAAATTGTATTTTCAAGGGTAAAGTAGAATTTTAATACCACATGTCATACCAGGTGCCATAAAAAAATACCATTAACATAACTCTCACCTAGTGTTTTCTATAATAGATTTGCAAGCAAATTAAAAACCCCTAATGCTTAATACATGTGCAAACAATGGGTGTTTTCCCATTCACTTTTCCCACTTCTACTAAGACTGTGGTATTCATTTCCCTAAGAAGTCTTACTGAAACTCATGGGACTATTTATTGCATAAGATACTGCAATTAAGAAGAACTATTGTGGAATTGAGTATATTGCCAGCTTTTCTCTTTAAAACATGCAAATCTGAACAAACATCATGCTAATAGCTCTTTTTCAATGGATTCCAGTACAGCTGCATTGAAAGCTGCTCTTCAATTAGACAGAAATTAAGCACAAGCATTTCTTGCCAAATGCAGCCCCATCTATTCTGGGTCTAGAAATAAAAGACCAACATAAATACGGGAATTAAACTTGGAATTCAAGAAGCCAGCCAGTTCAGTAACATGGGTGACTGTAGAGCCTAGAAGTTGAAAGCACTCAGCCTTTGGAAGTTAGGGTGGTGAGACACTGGAATGTGTTGCACAGAGAGGTTATGGGTGCCCCTGCCCTACGGTATTCAAGGCTAGATTGGATGAGGTCTTTGAGCAACCTGGTCTAGTGGAAGGTGTCCCTGCCTGTGGTGTGGGCAGTTGGAACTAGATGACCTTTAAGGTCCCTTTCAAGCCAAACCATTCGATGAATCCTTGAATCTATGAAATATAAACAGGTCAGATCTCAAGTAAGCACAAACCATTCTGAATACATCAACTGTGTTGAAAAATAACTGCAATGTCACTCAAAAAATAACCTCTAATAAATAATCTCTAATAAAAGAGTAAGGAAAATGCTTCCACAGACTCAGAGCTCCTTGTACTCTTTTACTGGGCATTTGAACCTTACTAATTAATTATCGTGTAACTTTCTTAGTTTACTGCTTTTCATCTTGACAAATCACATCACTTTAACCCCAGAATTAACTAGAAATGCTACTGATGAGCCCCATAACCCTTGGAGGCAGATGTGCATCAGCACTACCAAAGTCTGCATTAAATAAGCATTTTTTAAAGCATCACATAACAGGAGAAGAAGATTTTTCAAAGTCCTTTGTTTTGTGATTGTCTGGATTTTACTACAGATCAAAATGCCCTACTTGTAACATGCAACCTTTGTCCTCAATCTGGTCAGAAACAAATATAATATTAATATACAGCAACTTTTTAGCCATCTGGAAATATGCCTGTAGGGCTCACTTATACCACATGAATGCAGTGTTTCCATGCCAACGGGTCATTTGCCACTTCTGAGCTGACCACAGTGGCTGCCCTTTAGGAAATCTATGCTTCACAGTTTCTTAGCAGCTTTGAAGATGCTTAAACCACTACAGACAACACAGCAGGTTAACAAGGATTACAGGTTTTTAAATGGCCTAAAAAGGGTTTGGAGAATCAAGGCTTTCCGAACAAAGACAAAAAAATCCCCAACAAAACACTCCCATTAAGCTAAGAGTGCTAATGAATGTTTGATTCATGTAATTACAGAACCACAGAAGCACTATGGTTAGAAAAGACCTTCAAGATCATCAAGTCTACTCATTATCTTACTCTTCCAGGGTCACTACTACACCATACTCTTCAGTACCATATTTTTTATGGTACTGAAGCTTTTAAATACATGTAGGGATGACAATTTAACCACTTCTGTGGGTAGCCTGTTAGCAGTCTTTGATAACCCTTTCAGTATAGAAGTTTTTCCTTGTCTAACCTAAACCTCCATTGGCAGAACTTGATGCCATTTCCACTTCTATCAGTTCTGACTTGTAAGAAGAAATAAATTTTTTTTTATTTATTCCTTTTTTTTAAAAAAAAACAACAAAACAAAACAAAAAAAAGAAGAGTATGCTAGAATTAAGAATTCTTAGAAATAAGGGATGTGGGAAAGGAGGTGAAATTGTTGAAGGCGTCTACTATAGACCACCAAACCAAGAGGAAGATGTTGATGAGGACTTCTACAGACAACTGGATGTAGCCTCTAGAGCTAATTCCTTGGTACTTACGGGTGACTTCAATCAACCTGATATTTGCTGGGAAGCTCACACAGCCAGGTACAGCCAGTCCAAAAGGCTCTTGCAGTGTATTAATGATACCTTTCTGATGCAGGTAGTGGAGGAAACAACAAGGAGGTGCACTGTTGGACCTTGTATTAACTAATAAAGGAGGACTGGTGTAGGACATTAAGGTTGGGAACAGCCTTGGGGACAGTGATCATGACATAGTGGAGTTTATAGTGTTATACAGGGTAGAAATAGAACAAGTAGAATTAAAACCCTGGACTTCAGCAGAGCTAATTTTGTGCTCTTCAGAGACATGCTTGCAGAAATGCCACAGGCTAAAAGAGTAAAAGAGTCAAAGAAAGTTGGCACATTTTTAAAGACCACTTCCTCCAAGCCCAAGTTAGGTGTGTTCCCATGAGTTAGAGATCGGGTAGACATGCTAGGAGACCTGCATGGCTGAGCAAGGAGCTCCTGAAGGAAATCTCAGGGAAGAAAGAAACAATTCATGGAAGAAGGGATTTGTCACTTGGGAGAACTGTAGAGAAGTTGTCAGGGCATGTACGAAGGCAACAAGGAAGGACAAAGCCCTCTTGAACTGAAGCTTGCAAAGGATGTAGAGAGAACAAGAAGGGTTTCTTCAAATATGTCAGTAGGAAAAGGCAGAATAGGGAAGGTGTGGGGCCACTGCTGAACGAGGAGGCAGCCCTAAGAGTTGAGGATGCAGAGAAGGCAGAGATGCTGAATGCCTTCTTTGCTTCAATCTTTACACCCAAGGCTCAACTCTCCTATGTACTCCCAACCGTGGATGAAGGTGAGGAAGCCTGGAGGAGGAAATGATCCCCACTGGTCACTGCAGAATGGGTTTGGGATCAACTACACAAATTGAACATTCACAAGTCCATGGGCCCTGATGAGATGCACCCAAGGGTGCTGAGAGAACTGGCTGATGTCACTGCTCTGTCATTCTCCACCATTTTTACCAAATCCTGGCAGACAGGAAAGGTGCCTGAGGACAGGAGGAGAGCCAATGTCACTCCAGTCTTCAAAAAGGGCAAGAAAGAGGTTCCAGGGAACTATCGACCAGTCAGCCTCACCTCCATCCCTGGAAAAATCATGGAGTGGTTCCTTCTGGAGGGCATCTCAAGGCACTTGGAAGAGAATAAGGTTATTAGGAGTAGTCAGCACGGCTTTACCAAGGGGAAATCATGCTTGACTAACCTGATAGCATTCTATGAGGACATAACTTAATGGGTAGATTCAGGGAGACCTGTGGATGTAATCTACCTTAACCTTAGCAAGGCCTTTGAAACTGTCTCTCCCATGACATCCTAGTGAGTAAGGTCAGGAAGTGTGGGATGGAAGAGCAGACAGTGAGGCGGATTAGGAACTGAGTGGTCAAAGAGTGGCCATCAATGGTGCTAGGTCCAGCTGGAGAGCTGTAACTAGTGGAGTCCCCCAGGGATCAGTCCTGGGTCTGGTGCTGTTCAATATCTTCATCGATGACATTGATGAAGGGACAGAGTCCGCTCAGCAAGTTCGCTGATGCCACCAAACTGAGAGGCTTGGCTGATACAGCTGAAGGCTGTGTGGCCATCCAGAGAGACTTGGACAAACTGGAGAGCTGGGCACAGAGGAACCAAATGAGGTTCATCAAGGACAAGTGCAGAGTCCTGCACCTGGGGAGGAATAATAAACTGCACCAGTACAGGTTGGGAGGTGATCTGCTGGAGAACAGCCCTGTGGAGAGGGACCTGGGAGTGCTGGTGGATAACAAGTTATCCATGGGACAGCAATGTGCCCTTGTGGCCAAGAAGGCCAATGGGATCCTGGGGTGTATTAAGAAGAGTGTATCCAGAAGATCAAGGGAGGTTCTCCTCCCCCTCTACCCTGCCCTGGTAAGATCTCATCTTGAGCGCCATGTTCAGTTTTGGGCTCCCCAGTTTAAAAGGGACAGGGATCTGCTGGAGAGGGTCCAGCAGAGGGCTACAAGAATGATTAGGGCACTGGACCATGTGCCTTATGAGGAGAGGTTGAGGGACCTGGGGCTTTTTAGTCTGGAGAAGAGAAGACTGAGAGGGGATTTAATAAATGTTTATAAATATCTGAGGGCTGGATGTCAGGAGCTGGGGGACAGGCTCTTCTCACTTGCTCCCTGTGACAGAACAAGGAGCAATGGATGTAAGCTGCAGCACAAGAGGTTCCATCTCAACACAAGGGGAAACTTCTTTACTGTAAGGGTCACAGAACACTGGAACAGGCTCCCCAGAGAGGCTGTGGAGTCTCTTCTGGAGACTTTCAGGGCCCATCTGGATGCATTCCTCTGATCTGAACTAGACTGTGTTGTCCTGCTTTGGCAGGGGAGTTGGACTCGATGCACATCCTGTGCTCCTGTTAGATATAAAGAAAATACTCAATGGCTTGTCTTAAACTTTCAGTTTGAGAAATATCAGTCTTAAAATAACTGACAATGTTAGCTGGCAAGCGATACGCATTGACCAGTTCTAAGCAGGTTTGGATTCCTTCTCACACTCCTTGAAGTGATAAAATTGTACTACTTTGCAATGCTTATTGCAATGTTGCTGCTTTATTTAGAAACTCAGTCCATTCCACCAAAATTCTCTCTAAAACAAGAGAACAAGAAACTCAAAACTGAAAACACTAAATCTTACTCCATTTTTACTGAATAAGGAAAAAAACCCAAACTAACCATCCAACAAACCCAACAGAACAAAACCAAACAAAAACCTCCAAAGAAACAATCTAACTAACAGAAAACACACCCCACAACTCTCTCCTTTCTCTCAAACTGAAATCCCATGAGCTGAGAAGAAAGATGTGCAGCAACAGACTGAACAAAAAAGACCGCTACAGATCTTTTCTTTTTCTGCCCCTGCCCTACTGCAGACAGATAACAATAACTATCTAGTCTTTGATTTTACTATTTTATCCTAATGTAATCAGCAATAAAAGGTACTGAACTGAGGTCCGTTTATTTTTAGAAAACCGTAAGGGTAAGATTATCCGTTCAAGAAAACCTAAACCAAGATATGATCCTTGGGTGTAGATCAAATAGGATGTTTTACACTTCGACATTTAAAACTGGCTTACCATCACAAGGGACACGGCTGAAAGTCTTAATAGGTCCCAAGCTCAGGAACAACTGCCAGGAAGTTTTGTTTCTTTTTTTCTTCTTAAATTTGTGGACTTCCTTATTCATTCACATGCAGGATTCTTTAAATACTGTTGTTTATTAAAGTTGCTGGAATCTGTTAAATTTAATTTCAAGCTTGCAAACTATGTGCATTAGGCAAGTGACTTCTCTGCTCCTTAACCTCAAAAATTCTTATGAAGACTGCAAGCAAAGACAAATTTGCTTCAGTTTCTGCACTGTTACCATCGTTTCTTAGATTCGCATCACCATGTTTGTTTCTCCATTGTTAAAGTACTGACTTCTTCAACCTAGGTATAACACATTTTAATGGACAACAGACTCTGTAAACTCTTCATCCCACAAATCAGAAACCCTTTTTTCCTTTATGTATTTGAAGCACAGATTCCTTTTTGTGGTCAACTACTTCCTTTTTGTGGCCAACTTATCAAAAGACCACCAGACTGAACTAAATACCTCTTATTACAGCCCGTAAGGAGTTCACACCTCCTCTGATTAACATTTTATTTTCTGGAAAGGTACCAGAGTCTTGCACAAAGCACCTGTATGAAATCATCCTTGAGACTACTCCTACATGATTTATGCTAACAGATTAAAAATTCCATGAAGCCTTGAGGTAGAATCCTGGCTACAAAGTCCCCATAAACATCAAGAATACGCAATTTTGCTTTAGCCTTTCATGTCTACAAAGACATTTGGGTTAATTGCTTGCCACTGCATGATGAAGGCTTCAATCTCCCCTTCCTGTGTTGATGATGCATCTACATGGAGAAACATAAGAAAACTACAGTGAATGTGAAGTGTGCAGAGCATTTCTGACTCATTTCCAAGTGTAATGATCTCTAGTTTGAGCTAAGTGCTATACTCTGATTACATGTACCTCTGAGAACTTGGCAAAAACTGGCACTTGGAAAAGTTCAGGTGATAACTTGCATAAAAGAGTGCTTGTGTTGCTAACACCAGCCAGCTGTGAGCTTCATAACAGAACAACCCAAGCAAGCTTTCTCTGCAAATTAAATACATTTGCCAAATCTCATAGCTTCCTATCAGTGTATTTACAAATACCAGGAGAGGCAGTTAAAACAAGCAAGCATTCTTTTCTGTGCTAGAGGTGTCCAAGTCTGTTTTGAAGAGTTTGGCTTCCTTCTTTGAAGGGCAGTATTGGACAAACTTTCCCAGTTTCTCGACTGTATGCTCTTTAAACAGAGATTGTTCTAGGGATTTATGATTTGTTGTCTAACTTGTTAGACATTGCTTGCTCGTTTTACAGAGAAACAATCTAAATGTGCCCTAACTACAAGGATACAGTTCCATACATCACATCAAATTATATGATCGGAAGAGGTTTTTTTCTAAACAGACACTCAATATGTTTAGTGTCATGGCACACAGAAACAACTGATTAACTTTTTGTTGTTATTTTTGTTTACCTGACCTACTTAATTCAGAATTTATTTGTATACTTTAGTGGAAGAAACAGTCAGAAAAATCATAGTAACCCTAGGACAAATCCACTAGATAAGTAGAGTAGCCACTTCAATATACCTATCCAAGCACTGATTTCGCCTTAATGTTTCCCAACACCTTTGGCTACTGCAGTGCCACCAGGATACATCTGAAGCACAAAGTTCTTCATCCAGTTAACCTCACCTAGTAATTATACAAGAAATGAAACTTCAGAAAAAATAGCAGGGTGTACTGGGAAACAGGTCACAGCTCACAAACGAAAACTTTTCAAAAGGTAAGAACCTGCTTTCCCAAGAAGAAAGCCTAGACTTTGGCCTGGTACATCAGCAAGAGCCTTCTGCTGCTGAGCATCACAATGGCTGCCTGCGCCACAGCAAAGAAGCGCTCAGAGCCAATTCTTTCAGAGGGAACTTTGCCTATCTTTCTGAAACAACTTTAGAAAAACACACACATGCACTTGGCCTTTCATCTCTGAAGTCCACTGCTTTTCCCTCTCTTCTTCATAGAGATGCATTGGCCATTATATCCACACCAGCATCATTATCCCGTATTTCCCATCAAGCTATACAAATTGTGGAACCCATCTGTGTTTCTAAAATAATAAGAACTAAGCAGCTTGCAAGAAAATTTGGCTTACTGAATTAGCAAAGTTTTGTCTTCTGTTGGCTCAAATTATTAGACAGCGCTTACACCCAACAGACAGGGGGAAAAAGTTTGCTGGAAAATCAGGAGTTTGGGGTTTGTTTGTTTTTCAAGGTTTTGAAAGCTTCTTATTAATTATTATTCTTATTATTGCACTCAGTAACTTTTCCAACAAGCTAACAGTTTTTTACCTCAACATTTCTACAAAATATTCTAAGTTCCATCAAAAGGCTGTAAAAAAACCCCAACCCAACCAACCATAAATAACACAACCACACAACCCACGTAAGCAGTCACCAATACTCTACTATTTCTTAAAGACAGAGCTGGGAAGCTATTGAAATCCTTCCTAAAAAGGGGTATGCACTTCCCTCTAAACAAAAATGAAAATACAAGTCAAACTCACAGTATAAAATGCATTTCTACCACACTTTGACCTTGGGGAGCATGTCTGCAAGCAGCCTGGAGTGTCATTGAGGGCTGCTGGAAGCAGGGGTGCCGAACGAGAAAACACTCATCTAAAACCAGGATGTGCAGTCTCGCACTTTAGTGAGCACAGGTGTTTGCTAAAATCTAGCACAGGCAGAGTCCTAGAAGGCAGTGGTAACAGAAGCCAATGCATTGCTGCACATGGGCCCCACTAGGGATATCTGCCATCTGCCAGATGCCCCTTGAATATCAGCTGCTAGTACTTAAGTACTATCATAGCCCTTGTAATGCTTCAGCATCACACCCATGCATTTTCTGCCTTCTGACAGCAAATATTCTTTCTTTTAATACATCAAAGAAGGATATAAAAAGCAAGCTGAGGAAAAACACTACACCTGGATCACTTGATGCAACAGACAAATTGACAACAGCACATAAATATATGTACAGACATACACGTATTTGCTATATATAACTATTCTATCTCTGCTCACAAGAACAACATTTCACCATCAAAAAGGTTTTAGTACTTTTTCAGCTGGGAAATAAAGTGCCCTATAAATGCAGCATATTGGTTTAGCACAGTAGCGTTCAGTATTGAGTGGCTTTTCATACTTTGGATGCAATGTAAATGCACAATATAAAGTTTCCCTTTACTCAACAGTCCATGAAAGACAGCTGTGATAAAAAAGAGATAAGATATAGCAGATATGTTTCAGCTTGCAGAGTAAACAGTTAGTGCAGTGCTAAGCAGACCACTTTAAGATAGTAAAACAAATGATCCTCATCACCCAACATCAGTGCTATGAAATGTTTTGTCCTACAGAGTTAGCTTTAAGGAACATGACTGACCCATGACATTCAATTAATGTAAAACTGTTCCTCATTTGCAGCTAGATTTGTCACATTTATGTTGTATTGCCTTTTCCCCTCCCCACTTTGGACTGAACATACTCATTCAAAAGTAAAAAATAGGCCCCTTTTCCTAAGATTTTGCTCCAAACACAAAAAACATGACCAGTAGCATCTGTTTGTCTTGATCTGCCTTTGCATACCTGCTAGCTCCCATTACAAGCTGAAGGCCAGACCCTGCTGATTGTGGTCCTGGTTCCAGCCCTGCTCACACATAGTGCTAAACTGTCTTGATTCATTGAGTCATTAAACCTATTTAATTCTTCCTCTCAGAAGTGGCAATGTTAGGGAAAAGTCTATCTCAAGCTGTAGGTTAGGTCACAACAGGACTCACTACAGCCGCTGTTATGGGAATATTCCACAGTATGGTCTGTAGCAGCAGTGCTCCAGTTGCTTGCCCAGTTACAACTGTTATTATGAAAATGGGACACTAACAGAGCCAGTAGCTGACAAACGGAAGCAGTTATGTTTTCCAAACATGGAAGTAATTGATTTATTATTTTATTTTAATATACAAATGCATAGTTACACATATTTCAGTTTCTCCTGAAACTCTGTGAAGAGCTGAAGTATGGAGAAACTGCATGCTTTCTCCAGAATAGCAATGAGAACTGCACAAATGTAGAGAAAGGTCACAAATAAAATATTTTTGCAGCCAGCTGCTAATGCTTTCTTCCTTTGTAATGTCTAAAAATAAAGAGTTTAGTCACTCTGTAACTTTCCAAATGCAGATGAAACAGAGGAAGAAGGGAATAGAAGGGGAGATGCACTCTAGTCACCTCCACCTCTGAAATACTACGCATCCTCTCAGTTGCCACCCGTCATCATCACTAAGGCTGGATACATGACTCTCACTCTTTTTGCACACATTAAAATCAGGATACAAGAGTCAGGGCCAGTGGTAAAATTCAGGTTTTCAAAAGTCTAGCCCACTGTTAAAGGTCAGAGATGATAAAAATATCCTCCCAATTTTTAAAAAGCTGTGGCTTAGGGACTCTGTAGACCAAAAAAAGGCATCTTTACACGCAGCAGTCCCCAAAGAGCTGCCTCTCTCTCCCCAAGCTTCATTAGCAGCTCACTGAGTCCATGCAAACTTTCACCACTCTCTCATAGAGCTTCCCAATGTAAATTCAGACTGTGTTAAGACAACCATTTCCCTAATTTTGAACTTGCCACTTGCTATCTGCATTTCTGGTCCTTTACTTCTTGCACCAGGCAAAAATAAACAGTCGATCCCAGTGCCAGTTGATTTCTGTGCCACTCCTGATCCTACTCCCCTATGCCATCTCTTAAAATATGGAGCTTATACATCCATTTATTTCAACAAGTCTGAGACAACCAAAGCAAAGAGCCAGTCATAAATTATCTACATATGAAAAGACACATGGCTCAAATGCAATTCAGTGCTGGACAGAGAAAAGAGCAGTGAGAAAGCACAGATAAAGGAAAGACTGACAAAGCAATTTTCAAATTGTAGTAGGTCACCTTCATACAGTGACTCCGTTCTATACTCACCAGGAACTGCAGCATTACTTATCTTTTACTTTGGTCACATTTTCAGTACGTCAAGGAAAGAAAAAAAAGAAAATACGAGCAATACTAGTGTCTACGTTAAAGCCATAGCCACAGAACATCATCCATCAGCCTCTAGGCACAGACACACTCTTAATGCAGCTCTCCTTCACCCACCCATGCAGCTTCCAAGATACAAAAAAAGAAGCAGCAGTTACCTGCTACTTGGACATGACCCAAACGGTCTTAAATCACTCAGAGCTACTATCTAAAAAGGAAAAATCCTTAGCAATAATTCTGATAAATAAGTTTGCCCACTAGAAAGTTAATGACAGTCCTCCAGAATCACAGAATGCTGGGGCTGAAGTGACCTCAAAAGATTGCCTAGGCCAACCCCCCTGCAAGAGCAGGATCACCTATCCAGATCACATAGGAACATGTCCAGGCAGGTTTTGAAAATACCCAGTATTCCCAGGCAATCTCCCATCCAAGTACTAACTGGCCCAGTTTCATAAAAAGTATTCCCTTCTACAAGAAGCATATTATGATACCGCTAATCCAAAAGAATTATGATGAATTATTTTTCTGAAAGAAGTGTTTTGGCAAAAGATTTGCAAAAGTACCTGTTTGAATGCTCACATCTGAAACCTCAAAGAACACTTCAGACAGGCCCCTTTTGAGACATAAGTTCTACTTGCATTGTATGATCATTAAATACCATCTAGATTGATCAGAACATTCAAAAAAGAAAAACAACTGATTCTCACCAGGTTCCAACCTTTCCTGTATATTTTTCATCTTCATTGTTATATTCTCTTTCAAATGGTTTCTGAATTTTCTTAATGTTTTCCTGTTTGATTGACACATCAGCATGAAAGGCAGAGGTAACCTGGAATGCAGCTGCGTCTCTGCATTCACAAGCAGAGAGCACATAATCCTCCAGAGAAGCTTATTGACTCTCTCTGTGCCCCATCGCCTACTGGGAAGATGTGGAAACTAGCGTCTGCTGGAGCACAGGACATACTGCAGTGTTGGAAATGCGGAGCTTTTGTTTACTGCTCTCTACACTGAGGCTGCCTTCCCAAAGCGAAACCTGGAATCACAGGCAAACAGTGCATCTTGCACACAAAATGCTCATAACACAGCTGGCAGGCATCTCATTGTACTCCTAATGCATGATAAACAATTAGCGATCAGACAATGCAGCACAAGAACAAATCCTATTAACAAATAATAGGATTTGCTAGTGGATCACCCAAACTCCACTTTGGAAATGACTCTCTGGGTTGCTGCAGCCAGAAATGGGAGAGGGAAGGGAGTTTGTGGCATGATGTGTCAGTGAGCTGCATGACAGCCAGAGTGGTTCGCGGTATGAAAACCATGTCGGTGCAGCAGTACTGACAGCAATTGAAAATGCTGCAGCATGTGTCAAAAGAAAAGTAGTAATCTCATGTCTCAAATACCTGTGAATCATTTACACCTTGGATTCATAATCATGTGTATTTTGCACAACAAAACACACAAGAAACTGTTTCAATCCTACTTTCTTTTAGCTCATTACAAGATTTTCCTAAGCAACTTGCACACACCCAATGATCCCACAAAGGACACTTGATTGAAACATGATTCCCTCCTAGTACTGGTATATAAACGCCCATCTCTACCAGTACAGGATTTTAAAAAAAAAATTAAAATGTGGGCAAGTGGGTGTTTGATGGAGCCTGACACTGCAACATCCTCCAGTGGTTGCTATTAGATCGCACAAGAGTTTTATTTTTCACATGGGAAGAAACATGGTTCCTAAGATTGGTCACTGTGTTATTCTTATTTAGGAATGGAACTAAAAAGTCAAAAGGAAAAAGTCATTCTGCTCTTAAAATAAGCCGTGACTGAGCAATGTGAGGGTATGGTTTGAATGAAGAAGCAACACAGATACTCCTGAAGATAACAGGTTAACCTAGCCCAACCACCAAAACACCCAGCAGAATTTTGACACATACACATTGCCTTGCTAGAGATCACCTTTTCCACAGGTGTTTAGAGCTCTTCCCACCGCTCCAGGTAGTGAAGTAAACTGAGCATTCTGGAGTGCCTTGAGAATTGTAAGACAGTTCATCCAAAAAAGCACAAAAGCTATTTAGTACAGTATCTAGTATGCTGGTCTGTTGACTCAGATGGAAGCAACACTCTCTCATCCATCTGCGTTAGAAATTAGCCATGTGTAACATTGCTGCACCTGAACTGCAAAGTGCTTGGTAAGAGGAAAAAAAAAAAAAGAAAAAAAAAAAAAAAAGGAGATGGAACAGAGAGGGGAAACACTTAGGCAGGAATCACTGCAGGACTCATTTTGAAGACATACCCATACAGCCTGTTTGCCCAGGCAAATGCAAGTGTTTACGGACCACCATATGCACTCTGCCAGTGTGCTGCTAAAATCCCATACTTCCATGTTGCACACACTCCAAACCACTCAGCATCCCCATCAGTCAAGTATCTGCACAGTGCTTGAACTGCAGCAAGGCTTTGCAAGTGCTGAGAGCACTTGATAATTGCCAACTTTACACAGAATTATAGATCAAACTCTGCCTTCCCTTGAGAACAAATTAGAAATGGCATCTGTGTCCAGGATACAGGAGCAAGTATCACAGCCCAGGACTGCAACTTACTTAGTACGGAAAAGGGAATGTCAGGCCAGAAGATAAAACATCTCAGAAGGACACTTAAGAGCAGCTCCTGCAACCAGGCAATTCCTTTCAGCTCCTAGGCAGATACTCTCTTTCTTAACATGCATATCAGGGATTGTCCTCCAGAGAAATGTTACTGACACAGCCTGGCTTGCAAAGACCATGACCACTTCTGTCATGTCAGCAATCAGGATTATAAAGAAAAGCAGAAATCTTCAGAATACCCAGAACTACGGTATCATCATTAATTTTATCTCAGAATAGGAAATGGTGATGAATTTACTCCATTGCAAGATCAGCTTTTACCTACAGGAATCTCTTTTTGGTTTCAGAGAGAGGCACTTGCAAAACAAAGAGGGAAGGAAAAAGAGGAGCTAGGGAATGCTGTTACACCAAGGTCACAGCAGCATGCAGAAACTACCTTTTTCCAGGCCTAACGAAGATTAATGTTGTTGACTAACACATACAAGCAGAATGAAAATAGTCTCAGTCCAGGGTTGTAACCAGCAAGGATGGGTTTACACAGTCTCCCAGTGCAGCTCCATCTCAGAGTATGTTCAGAAACAGAAGTCAATTCCCCAACTTTCAGTTGTGTAGAGTTTTCCTGTAGCAGATGCAAGTGGTTCAACAAAACCAATCAAAGAATGTGAAACAGATAAAACCTTCATCAGTCAACAACAGAGCCCTAGGCTTCTGTTAATCATACAATCAGAGAATCAACCAGGTTGGAAGAGATCTCCAAGATCATCCAGCCAACCTATCACCAAGCCCTATCCAATCAACTAGACCATGGCACTAAGTGCCTCGTTGTGCTGGTTTGAGGCTAATTGGAATATTTTAATAGAGAAAGTTATACTATAGACTGTGAAAAGAAAACACAGTGATGTCTACTTCACTCATATGCTTGCTAAAAAAATTGTTTGGGAAAAATAACCAAAACATAGATAAGTCAGTCTCTGTCTGTCTCTTGCTGGGAGAACAGCAGCTCGGGCGGTCTAGCAGCTTCTGGCTCTGGCTCCTCTGCCAATTAATTTCTACTAACCACTTTTTCTTCTAACCCCCCTGGCCGATCTTCCTAATTTACCTTGTGCATAAGGCAAATCTTGGGGTAAGGTACAGGGGTGGAAAGAAGGTGGAAGGGTGGTTGGGAGTCCCTCCTGGGATCTCTGATTTCTGGGAGGGGAGTTGTGTTTCTGTATTACCTTTAACTTGTATATTTCTGTAACTATTCCTGTATATAGTGTATATATCTGTTTGTACATTGTGCTGAGCTGTAAACAGAGCTTCATTCCTTAACTTCCAGCCGGCTGATTTCTAGTCTGCGTCATTTTACAAAGTGTGGGGGGTGGGTAACTCCCGAACCATCACACTCATCCAGACTCTTCTTGAACACCTCCAGGGATGGCAGCTCCACCACCTCCCTAGGTAGCCCATTCCAATGCCAATCTCTCTCTCTCTGTGAAGAACTTCCTCCTAATATCCAGCCTATACCTCCCCTGGCACAACTTGTGACTGTGTCCCCTCATTCTGTTGCTGGTTGCCTGGGAGAAGAGACCAAACTCCACCTGGCTACAACCTCCTTTGAGGTAGTTGTAGAGAGCGATGAGGTCACCCCTAAGGCTGAATGGGCTAGAAGGAAGCGTTGCTGTGGTCAAACTTCACAAGACAAATGTACGCATATCTACTCAGCAACTGAATATCTCCCTTCAGATGTCTGTTGTAATGCTTATCCAGAGCACCTAGAGGGTCAAAACACTGGGTCATTGGCCTGTCACAAATCTCCACACTGTTACAGTATTTAGTACAAGCATGAGGTTTTTGTGACCCAAATGCAGGACCTGGCCTTTGGCCTTGTTAAACCTTATGCAACTGACCTTGGCCCATCAATCCATCCTGTCAAGATCCCTCTGCAGAGCCTTCCTGCCCTTGAGCAGATTAACACTCCCACCCAATATGGTGGCATCTCAAACCTCCTGAGGGTGGGCACCTGGGCCTAGTTATCCAGCTGTTTTTCTATCCAGCAAAGCATCCACCCATCCAATCCAGAAGTAGCCAGTTTCGTCAGGCGGATGCTGAGGAAGATAGTGTCAAATGCCTCACTAAAGTCCAGGTAAACAAGATCCACAGCCTTGCCCTCATCCACTAAGCTGATCACCCTGTCACAGAAAATCGTGTTCATCATGCAGTACCTGCCCTTCACGAACCCATGCTGACTGAGCATGATCACCTGTCTGTCCTGCACATGCTGCATAATGGAACTCTAGATTATCTGCTCCATGACTTTCCCCAATGCTGAAGTCAGACTGACAGGTTTGTAGTTCCCAGGATCCTCCTTCTGGCCCTTCTTGCAGAGAAGCAATACATCTGCTGGCTTCCAGTCAGCGAGGACCTCCCCAATTAGCCAGGACTGCTGTTAAATAACGAAAAGTAGCTTGTTGAGCATTTCTGCCAACTCACTTAGTACTCCTGGGTGGCATATATTTATATGGTACTCTGGCCCCATATATTTGTGTATATCTAAGTGGTGCAGCAGGTCACTGACTGGCTTATCTTGGTTTATAGGGATTTCATCCTGCTCCCCATCAAAGCAGCATCACAACTCCTGCACAAAGTGAAGAATTACTTTATTTCACATGCTGTAATACTGCAGGCAGGATGACAAACCAAGTGTGTAATATCACAATGCTATCAAATAGAGAAAAGGAGAATGATGGAGAGGCAGGACAGAAAGCAGTAAATCCCATAGCAAGCCAGCAGGAGTAGGCGTCTCCCCTTATTTCCCCACCATACACGCACATTTTGGTGACATTTTCATGACACTACATGATGATAAAAATTTATGTCTTAACTCACCAAATGTGAACATTCAAACCAAATGCAGCTGTTCATGCAGGAAACAACAATACGTTTTTTAAAAGGTTCCTGTAAAGAAGCAGATTTATAACTGATTCTGTCTGCAGAGTCATGCAGATTGAAAAAAAAAAAATAGGTCAAATCTTCTGCTAGTCAGCCTTGCTGCAATTCCTCTCCAGCCCACCTCCCATTTAGCTTTCAGTAGTTACTGAAGAAATCAATAAGAATACAACAGACCTGTCATGCAGGTCTCAAATTACTTCTGCCTGGAACATATCAGGGGGGTCATCTGTGCAACTACAGATGGAATGAAGAAAAATTAAATCATTACAGTCTTTCCAATTCACAAATCCTAACCCTAGATCGTATGTACTTAATGCCACTAGGGTCCACTAACAGACAGCTAACGATGCATGCTGAAAAACCAGAGGTAGAAGGGCAAGAGACAGAAAAAGACAGGCTAAAAAGAGGCAAAAAACAGTGGAATTGCTGTGCTTGCAGCAAGAACACTAGAGCATCTGCTACTTTTCATGACATCTTGCCAGTGTATTTTCTACAGCTTTTTGAGTGAATGGTTTTAGAAACCTCATAAACATCTCCATTTTGACACTGTATTTCCAAAAAGTAACTGTGATACTAGTTTTTATATCTCCTAGTCACTCTGTATGTATCCTTAATATTTTAGAAAAAAAAGGATTCATATACTGCAATTCATATGTTCACTGTCACAGAGGAATTAAGTTTCTTTAATTTTCATAAAATGTAAAGACCATGTCAGTTCCATTTCAGCTTACTCATTTTTACTCATTTCTCTCCTTCTGTTGCACAGACAGAAAGCACTGTGTCTCATCATTTAAAAAGAAAAAAAAAAGTGATACACAATTCTGAACCAGCTGGATACTAAAACAAATCACTCTTGAACTCCATTTCCATCACATACAATATGCTGCCTGACAAGTTGCTGCAAGAAGGCAAAGAAATCAACTTTCTGCCTTACTGCTGTGATGGCCAACTTAACTGGTTTGACAGACCACATACCACAGCCTTCATATGGCTGAATGCCACGGAATGTTATGCTGACAGCTGGAGGAATGTTGGCATGCCCCATGGGCTGGGTGGGGGAATCAGCCCCCAGATCCTTCATGACATGTGCCGCCTCTAATACTGCTTGCATTGCTGCCTCCTCAATGAGTAGGACTATAACACCCTGCCTGCAAGAAGACAAGGAACTTCCGTGGTGGGAAAGGAGCACTGGGGTCAGTGGGGAAGATGCTCCTGTTGATCTGGGCTGTCTCATACATTTGCTTTGATGGAAAATAAAATCCACTGTGAAAAGCGACATTTGCAGACCTGGTTTGCAAAGCACAACAATCAGCCTTAAGCCATTTTAGCCTGATCTAACAAAAAGCATCATAATTTGTTTGTCCACACAAGTGCTCATCAGAGTTTCTATGATGCTACTCAAGCCTTTTTCTGTCACCTAGTCAATCCAGGAGTATTAGAGACCACCCAGAATAGCCATTTGGAGCACAGTAAATAGCTGAGCAGCAAATTTCACAGAATACATCCTAAATTCAGAAACACGCAGAGGAGACTTAGTCTTTGATGTTTCCTTACCTTTACCCTTCCTGCCTTTGGCTAAATTCCTTTGAAGCCACGGCAACGCTACACATAACTCATCAAAATCAGTCCCATCTGGCCTTTGTTTCTGAGATGGATCTTATCTACTGTCACTGCCAAACTTTCACTCTTGGATAATTTTTCACCTGTAACTCAACATGCCATAAAAAATTACTGTCTCAGTACCTTAGATAAGCAGCTATGGAAATCCTTTATTTATCTTTTGATTTTTTTAAAAATACTGCCCCAGAATGAGAAAGTCTGAATTTCCAAAGGTTTGGGCTTTTCCCCATCCTGTTCAGTAGATAAATTGTACAACCATTTAATCAGCTTCATTTGCAGAAGTACTATTTCTTGCTCCACAGTTCAGCCAGATAGTGGTATAGTCCTTTAAGGATACCTAGCAGATCAGCGTTGTCAACTAACTTTGCTTTCTATATGAAACAAGTTTAATTTTACTTTTAAACTATCAGCTGAAAATATAGTACACTCAAAAATCAAGCTGGAAATTACCTTTTCCTTAATTTCTTTAAAAAGCTACCCAAACCCATGCTTTATACAATTCAACAGTGGCTCTCAAGAAAAACTACATCAAGAAAGGAAAATTTTCCAATTGTTTAAATTCCTTCAGTTACATCATGAAATCATCTTACGACTGATATTTTAACCAGAAACCTAACAGAAGATCTCAGTTATGAAATGTGTGTTTCTCAATAAGGAAGTAAAACATTGTAGATTTCTTTCTTAAGCCTCAGTTATTGGGAAAACATAGTACAAATCTTTCAGAGAACTGTTCCTGTCCTTTACTGAGTTCACACCATAACAAACATCTGCTAAGTCTACAAATTAATTGCTGAAAACATCTTGTGCTCTGTATGATCCAGGCAATCATATCTCTTCTGTGCTACACCACCATTCTTCTCTCTCACAGAGGCACACATCAACACACATATCCTCCCATATAACAGAGCATAAAGCAAGAACAATTATTTGGCTTTATTTTTGATGTCATAAAATGAACCTTCAATGTTAACTAAGTTATCATAGCAGCACACTTTAGGTTTCTCTAGGTGATTTAAACAGTAGCTTTGTCCTGTGACAGCCTGAGGATAGTGATCTAGTGGACTGGAAATGCTCTCTATCTTGAAGTAAAATCTTCTTCTCAGTCATCTTGTTTTGTCAGCTGCAGAGTTCAGCAGACAGTTGCAATGGTCTCTTTCCAGTTCAAAGAAAAGGTTAGACTCCATCTTCTCCAAGAGCTCCTCCGCATGTAACAGTATTTCTTACTTCTTCCTAAAAGGCCCAGACCCGAATTTCAACTACTTGCTCCATCTTCAAGATCTCCCATTTTCCCTACTTCTGTTGACATATTACGGTATGTCACCTCATTTTACGGACAGTTGCGATTCCTCTGTCCATGGAGCTCTTAGATTAGTAATCAGAAGCTGGCCAATTTTCATACTACTTGTAACCTCTACAGATAAAGCCTATCCTAATGAAAGTCTTACAGAAATCTGTATTTCCTTTTTGTGTTACCAGTCTCACTGACCATCCTCAGCTCGCATGAATGATAAGCATTCAATCTCTCACCAAGACCTGCCAGAAGTAACAGTATCTACATTTTCCAACCAAACCTGGAAGATTATTATTGAGTTAGTTTGGAAAGACTAGCAAGAATTCTGTTTCTCCCAGATGGCAGATTTCTGGATGTCATCATCAGAAATACGCAGATACCAGTCTGTAATCATTTTGGGTCATGTTAGCCAGCTGGCAACTCTTTTCTTTCTTGTTTGTAATATGTGTTCCTTAAAGATGTTGAAAGAAGGTGGGGGTGGTACCTGGACATGCTACACCCTTCCATGTGGGAGGAAGAAGCAATGTTACTAACGGTATGGCTTTCTACTACCTACTTCGTTAAAAAAAAAAAAAAAAAAAAAAAAAAAAAAAATTATTTCTTAAGAATTTTCAGATCTGGCCCATGTACAACTTAAGGCAGACAAATTACACATATGTCAACTCTCTTCCTTTTCTAGGATGCAAGTATTCTCATAATCCATTGAATTCAGTGGTGTATCTGAAAGGAACAGCTGCAAATACATGTTTCTGGTGAGAACAAATAAATGGGCATGCCTGGTTACACTGCATTCCTTCAAAGGTACATATAGATAGGTCATGGCCATGTTCTCCCTCTCACACTACTGTTAGTCTCACTCTCCTCTCCCATGCTCCAGAAACCACACGTGTGATCCTTCCAATTGTATTTCTCTTTTCCACCCCCACCTCTGCTCCTCAACCCCTCCATTCACAATTTTTACCTGTCAAGTACAGGAATAATTAATTTCCTAAGCTAAGTTCCAAGTAAGCAGCAGAAGTGACAAAATACTGAAGAGCAGCAGATTGTCACACCACAAGCCATGTGGTGCTACACAGTCTCTCTGCAAAAATGATTACCATTACTCACACACATGAGGGAGTTGACTGTTCCTCATCTGTCATTTAAGATGAAAATATTTATTGATGGCACAGAAGTATCCCAATTCGTGGTTTTATTACTCATTATTTTAACATCGACCATCAAGAGGCTTTGGAACACCAAAATCTCTCTGTTCTGCAGTAGGATCAGATGAACTTACATTTTATAACTGTTTCATTAATATCATAAATAATCAAGCTGCAGAATCAAGACTTAAACTAAAACTATGAGCTAAAGTACATTACATTAGTAGGGTACTGTCATAAATAAAGTTTAAGAGTAAACCAAGTCACAGAATGTCAGGTTGGGAAAGGACCTCAAGGACCATCTTGTCCAACCCTTCTAGGTGGTAGTGTAGTTTAAACGAAACACCCCAGCACTCAGACAAGTTGAGTCTTAAAATTGACCAGTGTAGGGGAATCCACTACTTCTCTTAGGAGAATATTCCAATTTCTAACTGTTCTCATTGTGAAAAACCTTCTTCTGAATTCCAGTCAGAACTTCCCCAGGAATAACTTGTACCCATTACCCTTTGTCTTTGCCATGTGACTCCTCGTAAAAAGGGAGTCTCCATCACCCCAATAGTCACCCTTTATGTACTGGAATATGGTAAGAAGACCTGCTCTAAGCCTTCTCTTCTCAAGGCTGAACAAAACCAGTTCTCTCAGTCTTTGTTCATATGGCAGGTCTTCCAGTCCTCTGATAATTCTCTTGTGTCTTCGCTGGATGCTTTCCAGTCTGTCCACATCTTTTTTGTACAGCAGGGACCAAAATTGCATGCAGTACTCCAGATACAGACTGACAAGCACTGAGTAGAGTAGGACAATGACTTCTTTATCTCTTCTGGTAATGCCACTGGCATCCCGTTGGCCTTTTTTGCCACTGCAGCACACTGCTCATTCATGTTGAGCTTGTCATTCACCAAGACCCCCATATCCTTTTCCACAAGGCTACTCTCCAGGCAGATGGATTCCAGTCTGAGCTGCACTCCTGGGTTATGTATTGTCAGGTGCAAGATCCTACATTTGTCCCTACTGAAGTTCTTAAGGTTCTCACTAGACCACTCATTCAGCCCGTCCCAGTCTTCCTGGAGGGTGGTTCTCTCTTCTAGAGTGTCCAACTCCCCACTCATTTTTGGTGTCACAAGAGTAACTTCAGGGTGCTCTTGATCCCAACATGCAGATCACTTATGAAGATACTAAACAGCATTGGGCCCAGTACTGACCGTGGGGAACCTCAATCGTGACTGGTTGCCAGGTTGAGAGAGAACTGTTTACTTCCACCACCTAGGTATGTTGTGTCAGTCAGTTCCCCAACCACCGCACAGACCACCTATCCAGGCCATAACGGGTCAGTTTCTCTAGGAGGAGGTTGTGGGAGACCTTGTCAAAAGCCTTGGAGAAGTCCAGGTAGACAATATCAACTGTTCATTCTGCACTGACCAAGTGAGCTACTCTGTTATAGAAGGTTATCAGGTTTGTCAAATATGATTTCCCCGTAGTGAATCCATGTTGGCATTTCCCAGTTGGATGCTTCAGTTGACTTATGACAGTCCTTCATTAAGTTACAGTTACAGGACAATACCTTTGTAAATACTTTTTATACCCTGTCCTAAATTCACATGTCCAAAATGCATTCTAAAATTTACTCCTTTCTAACCAAATAAAGAGAACAGGTCCCTTTGATATAGGGCCCTGCTGCACACAGCAGTTCTCTTTCACCCACAGATCTTCATGCCAAGTGTTATACTGTGCTGCCTTAGGAAAGCATCAGATCTTCCTCAACTGTTCGTATGTACTAAGTCCCCTTTACAGACATCTCAAAATACCCATTTGGAACAGGTAAATATTATATAATCATCACTGTTATTATTAATACATTTTCAATACCATTTGAGAGGCAAAGAATAAGGAAGAAAGGAAAACCAACCCTGTGGGTGACCCTTCTGGACTCACTCTTTATGCAGGGCAAAGTAAGATGATACCATTAAAATTAAGATTATTTGACAGTTCACACTTTCCTATCATGAAGAATGTTTCTTCATTTTCCTTTAAATATGTTGGAAAATTTCCCAGGTAAGACAATATTTAAGATGTTTAGAAGTCAGAAGAGCAAGCTTTCCAGCAGCCACTAGAGTTTATAGCTCAAATTACTTTTTTTGAGGTTTGGGTTCTGCAAAACAGATTTATGACACAGATGTCCACAAGTTCTGGGTGTTTAGTAGTTAATTTCATCCTGTTTCAGGTCTCTGTGCATCAAAGCAGGAATGAGGTTGATTATTTGCATTTCTTTAGAACTGGATGCTTTATACAACTGATGGCAACTCACTGTGACTTTATACTTAGCCTTAGTTAACAGATGGCAAGACAATATCCCAGAAAATAAGTGCAAAGGTGAAATTTTTCCATCCTCCCTCTATCCTCAGATATCCCAGTCATATTTTGAAGTTATTCTAGGGGAGAAACAATTGCATCTCTACAACTGCAAACTGTCTAAAAGGAAGGGGGTTAACAGTCCAGCAGAATGATTCACCTTACGATTAAGTTCTGAAAACTTTTTTGATATTCATGATAGTTCTCATTAAATAGTGTGAAAACATTTTAGAAGAAAAAAAGCAGTTACTATTCTTACATGTATATTATTTTAAAAAGGATCATAGGCCTTAAACTACATTAACAGATCACTTGAAATCATATCAGAGGACTTGAGCACACTAGTTTTCAGTCCTCTGCTTTACTGTAGTACTCAAAATTAGCCCTCCTGAAGCTGGGAATCCTCTTCTTTCAATGTCAACATGATCAGACCAGCATACTTCCAATCACTGTTCCACAAGCTGGATTTGTGCAGACTCTGGGGGATGCAGAGTCCATCTCAGCAACTAAGCTTTCTAGTTGACAACTGCTCTTCTGTGGGCAGAGATGAGGGAAGACATTTACTAAGTCTTCATCTGAACAGAGTTTGTTAAAAGAGAACTGTAAGAAAACACAGGGTGGGTTCAGTGTGTTGCATTTTCCTATCCATTATGCAAGTGTACTCATTCAGATGTCCCTTTATGTCATTCAGTATAAATAAATACCTGCAGCAGTACCAGGCGAGACAAAAAGAATACCCTGTTGTGAAGCAGAATGGGAGAATTGTTGAGATGGCCTTAAAGGACATCACTACAACCTATTTAGTATCCAGATGTGTACACACATGCACACACCCAGTCACACTCTCTAAATCACATGTGGAACAAACATCATGATCATTAAGGATGACACTTTTCTGTTTGTGTATACTCAAAAAAGCTCTTAATAGATGCTTACATTGTACTCTGGCATAGCACACGTGGGTTTGCATTAAGCTGCTTGCCATGTGGGCTGATAGCAGTTGTAGCACAGTACCCATTCCTCCTTCTGGGTCATCCTACGCTTGTTGACAGGAGCTACAACCACTGCATGCAAGTATAAGACCACCTTCTCCACAACAAGTAGCTTTATGCAAGAGCAGAAGTGCTTAAGACACAAGAAAGCAACAAGGTTCTTATTAATAGCCTGTCCTTGACTTGCACACCTGATTCCTTCAGTCAGTATTTACAGATGCTCTTGTTCAAAAGGGACTGAAAGAAGAAGCAGCAGCAAGGCTATCGTGATCTCTTTGACTGACTGATCACCTCTGCAGGAGCAGAGGCCCACTGTGTTAAAAAAGCATATGTCTTTCTACTTAACATCAAACGTTAACTGATCTTCTGTGTATGAGATTTTCAGACAGACCAGCACTCCACTGCTATACACATGCTAATAGACCTGAAAAAAAAGAGAGGAGGAACTGTGGCACTCAGTCAAGAAAAGATAATTGGAATAAATAAATAAATTTCTTTATTTATTTTTAAGAATTTATATATACATATATATATATAAAATACGTATATCATCTTGATTTCAACCTACATTTATAGATTGGTTTGGTTTTGCTTTTTAATTATTAAAGCAGTATTCAGATGGTTGCACATAACCATACATGCAGGAAGCATGAAAAACCCCAACCACTGTAACCTTATTTTTTCATATGTGACTTGGGATTTACGGGCCCATGTGCAGCAGGCAGGCCTAAAGCTTCATAAGAGAGTCACAGGAACACCAAATGAAGTTAATACAAGTTTGAAAGAAAAGATCAGATGCAAGTGGTAACTTCGGATTCCAAAGACCACAAGTATATATGAACTGGAATCTCTACATGGAACTATAAAAACAAGAAGAAAAGTTAAGATGCTGTAAATCATCTTGGCTCTTCATTTCAACAAGCCTTCCCCAAGAAGTGCTGTAGTCTGAGAGCTAGGAGAGGACGGCAGATTATTCACTGGATAAAGTCTTCTTCTTAGTCAATGCACTTGGTTTATTTCCAAATAATTTTTCAGGGAATATTTCTTGGTATGGATGCAGGACTTATGTATGTCCTTCTGTATGACTATGGATGTAGAAAGAAAATGTGAAGGCAGGTATGACTTTTTTCTAAAAAACACAGAAGGTTTTACAATTAAGATGACCAACATATTTTTTTTCCACCAAACTCCTAAAAATCCTTAATAAAATTAGGATTAATATGAAACCCTATCCCAAACCAGCCTTCCTAGACACGACTGCATTCACCAGACCTTCCTCTATGGCTGCTCTTAAATGACATTTTAAAAACAATGTTAGAAGTCCCTAATGCTCTTAGCACTGTTCTTTGATGAAGGCACAATGGAAGATCAGCTCATCGAGATTCCTACACACTGAAAAGGGGCAAAAACTTTGTTTCTATTTCAACTGCTGCTCCTTCCATCCATAAGACCTCAGTCATGATGGATAAGCTTCAAGACACGAACTTCAGACCTGCCTTTGCTCACCACTAGCAGCTTTCCAGAAGATGGATAGACAGTTTTTGTTCAAGGAAAGGGGAAAAGGGAAATCAACAAGAGGGCAAATAAGATGGGAGCAGATGCAGGACAAGAAAAAAATTACGTGGCACACAGAAGAAGAGATGAAGATCAGAGAGATGCATAGCAATAATACCGGAACAAACCTTAATTTTCATTTAAATGAGAGAATGTAAGCGAAAATTTATTTTGGCAGGAGGGTACTGCTGTAAAACAAGAAGCAAGAGTTAAAAGTGTCATATGCTTTGCCCCAAAACAACACATTCTTTTACAATCATTAATACAGGCAGCTTCCATAGCAGACTTAAAACAATCAGAATCCTAAATTCTACTTATATATTCATACAGCTCTGGTGCTTCAAAGACATGATGCCTGTCATGTTTCAAGTTATAAATGAAAGCATGGCAATAAAATACAACAAACAAAACTGCCAAAAAAGCCCCACTCAGACCACCACTAAATCCATCCTTCAGAACAGACAAAAGGATCTAACTACAATGCACTTAAAAACAACTGTAAAAGTAGATGCTTTAAGATAACTTTGCAGTTTTCTATTCTTGAGTAAGAGATTTGTTATTAATATTTAAAGTTTCAAGCCACTCTGGTGCTATGTCTCAGTTATTCCAATTACAAAACAAGGTCAAACACAAGTAATGCTACGGTGATGGATACCAAGTGCTACTTTCTTGTCAAACCTTGAAGTCAACTCTCAATGTGAAGAGTAAGTAAGATGAAGTAATGTTCTCCCATTTCTACTGGAGCACTTTTCATCTTGACAACTGAAGGTAAATGTCAGGCTCAAGGTTTGAACTTCTACCGAGACTCTAGCAATCAATCAGCCAATTTAAGAAAATCACCCTGTTCAGAGATATTTTTTCTTCAAATAAAAGCCAAAACAACAGCAAAAAAATCCCGCACAACAAAACTTCCTGAATCACTCTTAAATTAAGAGCTAGCTAAGAATGTAGGTTTCTGGATCCTGGCAATCCCATAGAGATCTTATTTTTCTCTCTACGTCATTGTCTTGTAACCAGACCCATTTATCTGTGCTGGCTGAAAGTCAGGACATCTGTTCCTCACAAAATTTTGACATTTCTAAATTTCTATTTCGTTCCAAACTGGAAAAAAAATCAAGAATTTTTCATATTTCCTATAAATGTTCAGAAAAAAAAGTTCCAGGTTAACATATACAAGAATTCCTTTTATTAGGATATAAGGTATGTTTCTTCTGTCAAATGGTTCTATCACAACACCAAAGTGGTATTTTAAAGTATCTCACTTTCTAGACCACTCAGTATTTTATAGTTGCTCTCACTACATTATTTTTTAATGTAATGTGTTTATAAAAAAAAAATAAATTACTGTATCATTGATATACCAGTATGATGCATATATTACTCTGTTACACACATGTACATATATATATGTAAATCTTCCATAAATAGTGATTGCAGAACTAAAGACTAAATTCCCTTATTTTTTTTCCATGACTAATTTATTCTTATTATAATGGCTACAAAGGGAATACAACCTTTTCCAGTAAAACATGTGATCACCATTCCTTGTCTTATAAGCACCTCTTCCTGTGATATTTTTTTTCCAAAACCAAAATTATCTCGAAGATGTTGCAGAGTGGAGGAAAACCAACTTTAAGGGAACACAACTAAAATTATCCTCAAAAAAAAGCTTGTTCTAATCAAATTTAAGATGGCAAAATACTCAAAGTATTAATTGTAGAAGGGAGTAGAATATGTTTACATCATAGCAAATGCTCACATGCCAGACTAAAATACCTGCTATACAGCAAGTGGAAAACCCATATGTCCATTCAATCAAGCGTTATGTGCTCTGCCCTAATTAAGCTCCTGACAGTTTACAGTGAACTTTAACCTGATCCTCATCTATTCAGGTTTCCAATATAAACTTCGCAGAGATGTAGGATCCCAAGAGCCCCCTGAAGCCCTGCATTGTGAAAACATGCCATTTAGTGAGGTTTATGACTTCACAAAATCACTAAGGTAGGCAGAGACCTCTAGAGGTCTCCAAATCCAGCCCCCTACTCATGACACAATCAACCAGAGCAGGTCTTAATGTTTACATGAAATTTTCTGCATATTGTTGCTTGTTGCCTTTTGTCCTTTCTCTGGACACCAGTAAGAGGCTTTACTCTATCAGGTATTTGTACATGATGCCAATACCCCCATGAACTTTCTCTTCCCCAGACTGAACTGTACATCTCTTTCAGCCTCTCCTCATAAATCGGATGCTCCAAATCTTTAATCTTCTTAGTAGCCCTTCACTGCCCTCACTTCAGTAGGTTCATGTCTTGTAGAGGGGAGACCAAAAACTGACTCATCATTCCAAATGTGACCACATCAGTGAGGAGCACAGAGGAATCATCTCATCTCTTGACCTACTGGCAACACTTTGCCCAATGGTGCTGGTGCATTTCTGGCTCACGTTCAACTTGTTGTCGACCAGTGCTCCCAGGACTCCACTTGCAGTTCAATTTGTCATAATCATATCAATGCAATCACTGCAAAGTTAATTTAGTACAATGGGTGTTGTAATCTTGGGGAGTGTTTGGTGTTGTTTATATTTTCAAACTACTCTCTTATCATATCAGGTCTCTCCCTTCTCTCATACTAGGTATGTGGGAAAACTTGACAGATAAACATCAGCCACTCAATTACCACCCAATTATTGCTTCAAGAGATACAAAACACACTCCTACTTGTGGTCTAACCACTTGCTTTTCTTTTTCTCAACGGCTTCTTTCCAACGTGATGCTTGTAAGAAGAATAAATACACCCAACTGGACCAAATTTTTTCATCCAGCAGCACACTTTGGACAACTACAAGTAGCAAACTACAGGAGGTTAAAGAAAAATGTAATGGATGAGTGCAGAAAAGCTTGTCAACAGGAATATTCCTATTCATGACACACTCATTACTTAAAACTTCATTTTTAACAGAAGCAACTGCTCTCACCAGCTTTAAGAAGGATTCTAGTCTTGATGACTCACCATCTTATCTGCTACAGCAGTGCTCAAGAAAGCCACAGTCCTGACACTGAGTTGCTAAGAAGCTGGAGCTCTCCAGCTCCCCAGCTGAGCAAATATCCTCCTGGTTGAGAACTGCATCAGAGTAACCCACCACCACCTGAGTTTGCCCACCACTCCACCACCCCAAATTTCTCAGCTTGCTTTTATTTCACACAAATTTACTTTTGTCTATCATGCTGTAAAGCTCACAGGTTTCAAACAGTGTTTGTGCTGCCCACCTACAAAGTTTCAGTAGTTGGCATATCAAGGCTAATTTCTGTACGTTTTAAGGAACATGTCTAGATGCTCCCTTCATGACAGCACACCACGACTTCAGCTATGTGGACCACTGCATTTCAGCAACAGATACATTACAATCACAACAGAAACAAGCAAGAAAAAGGGATATTATGTAACACAGTGGGCCACTCTTCCCCCTACTGACTTTTATGATTAACAATTGCTTTTGAGTAAGCAGAGTCTCTTTACTTTGCACTGTGCAGCACACTCTTCATTTCCAAAGGAAAAAAAAAATCCTTTCCACCACATGAGAGCGTCTCTCATTAGCCTAGGTAGTTATGCTCATTTGTACCATTTGTCCAGCTAGACTGTATTGGTGCAAAAGCAGCTTTCACAGTTTAAAAGTTGTCTATAACTACAGAATGCCAAACATGAAGCTGAGAGTGGCCTCTTGCTTCCACTCTCTTCTCAGTAAGAGTCTCAGGGACACAGTAATCAACAGTCCCAGTGAAAGTTCCTCCGAAGTGAAGATGTCAGCACTACTTCTCCCAAGACGTTTTCTCCTCCTGTTTGCACAACTATAATCTACTAAGTTTATCACAGAGGATGGCAATAAGTAGATACGATGACACTACACATAATAAAAGACCTACTTTTTCCTCTGAGTCATCCTGTTACTGCTAAAAACAGTGCAAGCAGCTTGTTACAAGCTACAGACAAATACTACTGCATGCACAAATTCTCAAACAGCCTCAGAAATTTGAGATTTTATGCCAGCAAACACCCTTTTTTTTTTTTTTTTTTTTTTTTTGTACCAGTGTAGCCAGATTAACTTTTTAAAAAATATAGTAAGGTAGGTTATTCTCCCCTTCTCTATACAGGGGAAACCAAGACAGGGAAAATATTAACCCTAACCCAAAGAAAGCTTTTACTGCACTCACACTGAGAAAAAAATGCAAGTGATTCAGATATAATGCTTTAGCCACCCTAGCGTGACCTGTGAATGCAAAAAAAGGCTTTTCATCATTTCAGACCAAACTTTGAAATGCATCATTTATACTGAGGTTTAGGTTAATGAACTTGAAAGGTACTTCATTAACACAAGGCAGCCTGGAGCTCATTAATTATCTGTCCCTCTCTGTGTAATAGGTATTTTTGATTAATAGCAAATATACAAATATATATTTATCTTACATACTATAAAACATGCAACATGGTTAATGAGATGTTATGCTTCATGGTTCTCATACTTTCTTAGTAATTGTACAATTACTTCAATAGTTAAAACTTTATTTTGCCAGATCAATAGCAGTTATACGAGGTTTCACAATTGCTCAGCAGTATGAAAGTTTACCAACCGCAAACCTTTTGATTATGTGAGGTATTAACTACATAAAAGAAAAAAAATCATTAGAGTTTACTCTCAGCTTTTGATACAGAAGTCACGGCTTTGTTATGGGTCCACTCGCATTATGAAACCTACCTCTAGATTATAATTGGCTCTATTAAATACTCCATCTCTCCTATTTCTGCCACAGCTTGACTGCTTCAGAGTAACTGAAAAGGCATAATGCTTGCAAGAACTTGATGGATGTCAAATGGTGTAGGAGTCCACCTTTCGGAACCACCACGTGCTAAAAAGATTTCCTTACAAAGAACACAAGACCTCAGCCTCATTGTCAGTGTTCCTCACCTTAAACAAGACATTGTGATTTCTCCTTTTTGAACTGACCAGACTGACAAGTTTCTCTGCTTTTACTGTGATCAGGACATGCCCAACCTTGCTGTCCCCCAAAAAGCTGTAAGTGCCCAATGAGTGAAGTCACTGCTGTGGGAGACCACAGAGGAATCAAGGTATTACACAAATGCCTCCAAGAAACTGTTGATATACATCATACAAATCTAACTGTCCATAAGGTGCCAACTACAGCCTTAAGGATGCTACCAAATATTATATAAGGTTACATCACTTACAAAAACTACATATTTTATGCTGCAATTTTAACTTCCTTGTTAAAACTCCAAGATCGCCTTGAGAAGGCACAGAAATCTCAAAAGCTAATTAACTCTCAAAGTACTGTAGGCACAGGGTATTAAAGCACACCAGACCACCACCACCAAACAAGCCAAATCAACCACATATAGTCAAGTAAACACTGTTCAGCTCAGGAAAAGCCCTTTCTCTCTACCCTCCTGACAAAGAGGGATAGAGTCAAGGGAGTAGATTTCCCCAAGCATTATCTACTAAATACTTTGTATGCACTACCAAGAAACCAGTCTGCAGATGTATAGAAAGAGGCAAGCATAGCAGCAGCTCTTCCTTTTCTGAGAAAAAATTCTTACCACATGCCTATCAGCAACAGAGGCAGAAACAGGAGCAATGAAAAGAACCATAGGCAATTTGAATCCAACTGTGTCATTACAGAAATCCTGGGAAGAACTGAATGGGAATTTCTAACAGTAACTGAAACTTGCACTCAAAACCCCAGTAATAGGTTCCCAGTAATCATCACTGACCTGTCACTGAAACCTTTCCCTCAGCCAAGTTGTGGTTTGGCTGTCATGTTTCTCTCACTTAGAATCATAGAATCATAGAATGGTAAGGTTGGAAGGGACCTCAAGGATCATCTAGTTCCAACCCCCTGCCATAGGCAGGGACACCTCCCACTAGTACAGCTCACTCAAGGCCTCATCCAATCTGGCCTTGAACACATCCAGGGAGAGAGCATCCACAACCTCCCTGGGCAACCTGTTCCAGTGCCTCACCACCCTTACTGTAAAGAACTTCCTCCTAACATCTAGTCTAAATCTCCCCTCTGCCAGTTTAAGCCCATTGCCCCTTGTCCTGTCATTGCAGGACCTTGTAAATAATCCTTCCCCAGCCTTCCTGTAGGCCCCCTTCAGATACTGGAAGGCTACTATCAGGTCCCCTCGAAGCCTTCTCTTCTCCAGGCTGAAGAGCCCCAACTCCCTCAGCCTGTCCTCATAGGAGAGCTGCTCCAGCCCTCTGATCATCTTTGTGGCCCTCCTCTGGACCCGCTCCAACACTTCCATGTCCTTCCTGTGCTGAGGGTTCCAGAACTGCACACAGTACTCCAGGTGGGGTCTGACGAGAGCAGAGTAAAGGGGCAGAATCACCTCCCTTGCTCTGCTGGCCACGTTTCTCTTGATGCAGCCTAGGACTCGGTTGGCTGTCTGGGCTGCATGTGCACACTGCACTTGGATATTTTAGAAATCTGTTTTAATGGCACTCCCTACTGAAGCTCAATATGTATTTCCTATTTAACCCCCAATTTTAAGATTGGTATAAATATGCATCTCCAGGTAAAAACGGCCTTCACTTTGTTGTGAAGTACCTACTTGCATTAGTGGCTGAAGCTCAGACATTGCAAACTCGGGAAACAAAACACAGTTACATAAAGCAAAATATACATGACAGAAAATGAATAACTAATGAAAAGAAACACAAAAAATGATAGTAAAATAAGGAA
The DNA here is from genome assembly GCA_013396675.1 of Eubucco bourcierii. Taxonomy (NCBI): domain Eukaryota; kingdom Metazoa; phylum Chordata; class Aves; order Piciformes; family Ramphastidae; genus Eubucco; species Eubucco bourcierii. Next base: position 154,796 of record VWZE01021246.1, on the reverse strand, counting down.
GATATATATTTTAATGTTATTTACTGCTGATGCTCTATTGTTACTCTTTTAAAAAGAAATCTGCTTATAGTTTAAAAGAAATAGCTTCTTCAGTTATTTTCTTTACGTCGCCTGTGTATTTCCACAGGAAGCTACCACTTGCAAAGTCCTATTCCACTTCAACTGAATTAAGCATTCATTAAATAGTAATTAAGAAAATAATACCTTACAGGTCATCTTATGAAAACAGAAATTATTAAAAAAAAAAAAATTTAGGAGACAACCAAGAAAGTTACTGACAGTGAACATACAAGTTATACACAAGTGAAAAATATTACAGCCTACAAATAGGTTTTGATAAAAAATAATGATCATTGCTCTACCTAGCCTCCCCAGATGAGGTTTTAAGCTGTTGGAAATGCAAGTTCTTAGAGTCTCTTCCAAATTCTATATCCTGTCTACCCTCCTTACTATTTTAAGAAAGCACCAATATGAGATGACTTAGGGATTACAAAAAACCAAATTTGCGTGTATACATCATAAGCCAGAAACATTTCCAAGGCTTTAATATATTGTCACAAATTACTTTTTACAGTTAGCAAAATATATATACACATACACACGTGCATACATGCACAGTCACTGTATTATGCAACCTCAATCCACTAGGAATTCTACTGTGTCATACTACATTAGAGTCAGCTGAGATTCCCTTTGAGGGTGAATTACCATTATAAAAGCAAAATGTCATACAAAACCCATGAATTTCCATATACTCAATGTCTAGAGTATCTTGATCTGACTGATAGTAAATGAAGCTGGTTCAGTTTAAATTAACACAGCTGGAGGGCTGTTCCTATGTATAATCTAGCTACCACAGACAATATGAGCCATTACACCAATTAAGCAATATCAGCTTTACCTTTGAGAACTACCCCCCACATCAAGGGTAGAGGACAATAAAGGCATTATAAGTCTAATTTGTTTGTAACACTACCTTTATGGTCAGCTGTTATGGTTTTCTACAATGTACTTTGTGTTTAAAAAGAGGTGAATGAAAAGGAAGGAAAAAGAGAAAAGGTTAAGGTATTTCAGCACCTCATCCATTACAATGAAGGCCTCAAACAGATCCACCAAATGGTTATGAAATTATACCTCAGAGTAAAGCTTATTTCAAGAGCATTCATCATCATCAGATCCAGTTTCTGAAGCGATTCAGCATATAGTTAATGTTTTCATCTACTTCATCCTTTCATGTGCTGGTCAAAGATGGCAGGATAAGGAAATAACTGAAAGTACTTGAAAAGAAAAAAAAGAAGATAAAAATATTTTCAGAAGTGTCTAGATGCTTTTCTTGATTAGTTTAATCAATTCGCCAAAGCAGTAGCACAAAAAAATCCCAGTAGGATTAATTGTTAATAGGTGAATATGAACAGAACGAAAATTCCAAGTTCTGTAAGTTCACCTGCACCCACAAATACGTACACACACTAATATATATATATATATATAAACCAACCCACATATAAATGAAGTAAAATTTTAACTCCTAGCATGACAAGTTTTCTCCTCCGGGCATACCAAGAACTTCATTAAAAAATTCACATGAAGTCCAAACCATAGCTTCCCCTGAACCATAATTCTTATTACTGTGGAGATGCATGAAGTTAGTCACGCTTTGTTGCAAGGGAAGTAAAGCCATACTGCTCCAGCAGTCCAGAAGTCAACAGCTGTGAAACAGCCTGAAAATCATGGATATTATACACATAATCACGTTCTTAACACCTTGTGACTGCTTACCTACCACTAAAAAGTATTAAGCATCTTAACCAAAAAAAAAATTAAAAATAGAGAATACACTGGTGTTACAAATATCACAGTAAAACTATGGATTTAAAGTAGACCTGAGTTGCTGTTTTCAAATATATCATACAATCTACTTTTTTCTATAGTTGCTACCACTGCAAAAATCAGGTAACTCTTACATATCTACAAAAGCTTGTTCCAGGATGTATTACAGAACATTAGTAATCTACAACTTGAATTATGAAAGAAAAAAAAGTTGCTGTTCTAACATACAGCAGTTTAACAGATACTCCACTCTTTTCCCTTCCAGATCTTCTATAGCTTCATCAATTGAAGGGACTGCAAGTCTTTAATTAATGATTGGGAAGAGGGATTTCTGCAGCTTCCAACACACAAAGCAGAGAGGTCTGACTAAGTTATTGCTGAGCAAAAATAAGGCTTGCACTATTCAAGTCCAAGACAATTCCCATAGTTTGATTAGTGGAATGAGGTTCAGTCACTTTTGCTCAGTCTGCTGATTCTATGATTCTATGAAATATCACCATTGTACTACATTGTGTGGATTAATCTCATACAAAATGGTTTGATTCTACTCTCATACTGGAGTTCTGCAATTGATTTGAAATTAAAAAAAGGAAAAAATATATACTTAAGTACTTGGTAATAAAAGATTTTTGGAAGTTTCTTACTTACTATTAAGCTAATAGAATGCATTCCCAGATCTAAATTTCAAAATTTGCCTAACATATACAAGAGAATTATGAGAATTACTTTGCCATCTGTGTAACTAACACTTAAAAATATAATGTACAAAAAGTACTTTAACTGAATGATGAAAAATAACCAGAGGGAATGGATATGGAGAACTAAATAACCCGAGTAGCTTTTACAAAGCTAACAATAGCTGTATCAGAATTAGCAGAAATAGGACTCTTAAGTTTAGGCTGAAATTGTCTCCCTGACTGTTACTTCATCTAACGACATCCCTACTGCGATACACACTGCAGTTCAGATGGTAAGAGATGCAACATTATGCACTTACTTTCAGAGCTCAAAAGTACACACTGTACAGACTACAAAGGAAACAAAAATCCAGTAATGATTTGTCATTATCCAAATAGCACTTTGCACTCAAACTGTAACTATATTGCAGTATTTAACTCAGGGTAAGTATTTAACTTTTGATAACCTCAGATTTTGAGGCAAACGGAGGTTTTTCAGTCTTTTTCAGTCAATCTGTATAGCAACACAGCCCATAACAGCTTATTTTTCAAAACAAGTGTGGTCCTCTCAACTAAGTCACAACAGCCAAGATTTCCACAAACCAACATCCCAGGTGCCATATTCTAACCAGGGCAAGGGAATGCTAAGGAGATGAGGTGTGCTACTTGGTAACCAGCTATTTCATGATTTTTTAAAAACAGCTTTATAGTCTTCCTCTGGCATAAGATAACTACTAGACTTCCTTTATCGTCCTTAACTACTCTAACAGCATGGTCTAGGGAGATAGTACTGAAAACACGCAGGTGTTGGCATAAGGAATCATTCTTTTGTTCTCTGCAGATGGAAGAACACCACCTTTGTCAGGCAGTGCAGAAGCGTGTGCAAGCAATCAACCCACTTTCACTTCAGCTGTCTCCCGATGGCAGGTGGACTCCGTTAAATACCCATACGGAAGCGTTCACAGAAGACAGGCAGTCATTGCAGGCCAATCAGTAGTTTGACGCCTTGCATTTCAATACACGTATATGTGTATTTATGTTTGCTGAAATGTGTGGCATCTCAAAGAATGGCAAGTTCGGCTAGCAGCACACATTTCCAGATCTACTCTACAGATTGGTTAGGTGATGGACGGCGTCGGGAGCGCTTCTTCAACGAGACCCTACGCCCTAGAAAGGCTTGGAGATAGACCGACAGACGCCACGGACCGTTCATACTGCTAACACACAAACCGTCCAAGCAGAATTCTGCTCAGCCACACCACAGCGCCCTGCCCTCAGGTTGCCTGATGCTCATCAGGCTCCCATGCCCACCTGATGCCCAAGTTTAACAGCCACCGCCTCCCTTCCGGGGAACTTGGGTCGAGACCAGTCTCACGGCCACGCAGAGGACGGGCAGCGCTCACTTCGCCCCAGCTTCCTCTCCCGACCCTGCAAGGCCACAGGCAAGCTCTCCTACGAGGGCAGCTTCCCAGCCGGCTCGGCCCCACGGCTCCACTTACAGGGCTTCCTTGACGGGGCGAGCAGGACCACCCCCCTCCCTGCAGCCCGTGGGTAGCGGTCCGCAGCCGGTCAGGTCCCGGCTAGAACAGAGGGCAGAGGGCTCTTCTCCTATCGCCGCCACCAGTGCCAGGCCAGGGCGCCGCTGCCGCCGCAGGTGGAGAGTGCTGCGCCCATTCCCGGGGAGACCTCGCCTCCTAGCGCCCGCGCCGGGCCGCGCCGCAAGCAGCGGGAGAGAAAAACCGGCTGACTCCCGTACCCCTTCACCTTCCTGCATTGGGCTCGCTACGTGACCGACGGAGGCGGGTAGGGAAAGCCTTAAGAGCCCAGCAAGGCCAGCTGAGAAACGGCAACGGGAGGAGGATGCCGGGCAGTGAAGGTTCCTCCGCTCCCCCTCGATGAGCGGACTCTGCGAGCCGTGCGGCCCGCCTGGCCCCGCCGAGCTCAGGGAGGCGCGGACTGCTCAGCGTTACCTTTCGAAGAGGAGACGGATCATGAAGATGCAGAAGGCCAGAGGGAAGGCTAGGTAGAGGTCCTCCGCCTGCGGGAAAGCGGCTTCCTCCGTGCTCTGCAGGTCCGCCCAGGTGACGTTGTGCGGCAGCCAGAACCGCTCGTTCCAGAACCATGCGAGAATCCCTGCCATCTTTGCTTTGTCTGCCGCGGAGCCCCCCGCTCCGCCCGCCGGCCTTTCTTGCTGCCGGAGGAGAGGATGATGGAGGCGTATGTCAGCCCCGCAACCACAGACGAGGCTACCGACCGGCGCGGGGCTGTGCCGGCTCCCCACCCCGGCCGCCCGGCGGGGGCAGCAGCCGCCCCGCCCGTCACACGGCCGCGCCGGCCCCCATTGGCTCCCGCCCGCGCCCCGCCGCGCGGCTGCTCAGCTGCCCCCGGGCCCGCCGCACTCTTCTGGCTGTTTCGGGGCTGGATCTACCGGGCGGCCGGAACCAGCCTTGTCCCGCCCCTCTTCGTCCTCCAGAGAAACTCACCGAACCCTGAACCAGAAATTATGCGGCCCAAGCTAGGGGGTGCCCCGTTCCGCGGGTACTCACCGCAGTCGAGGCTGCGGGCAGCAAGCGTCCTGCATCCGACTGGGACGCAGTCTCCGCTTCAGCGTCGACTAGGCGTCCAACCGGCCTGGCGGCAACGCGGCTACGCGCCTTGTCACACCGCTGGGCTACCGGGGCCCTCTCCCACCGCTCAGACGGGCTGATCCGCCGTGCGGTACTGCCGGGCTCCTGCAAAGGCCGTTGCCTGAGCTATATAGACAGACTGCAGCAACAAGAAGCCCTCCTTTTCCGAACCGTGCAGAGCCACACGGACTGGTATCTGCTGCCTCAGCCTGGGCCCTTGCGCGTATAATCCCTGCCAGGGGCACTTTGCTCTTTTCTGCCAGGGCATTTAAATGGGAATGAGGCTGTCCTTGGCGAAAGGATCCTCTAAAACATTTATGACTTAAACCTATATGCATGTATAGCAAACAGGCATAAATGAGGCATAGAAAAGCGTCTTGGAGCATGCCTCTCATCAGCAGCATATCTGAGGCTAGGGCTGTAGCTTTGCACTCCTAGCTAAAGAAAATAATTTTGTCTTTATGTAGGTTTTTGGCTTTGATGCCCTATCTGCCCAGTCCCGCCAGAGACAAGCTGCAAGAGTAGAACTTAACTGTCTCCACCAGATAAAGGTGATTTGCCAGCTTTAGAGTAGCTGATGGACTGTACACGTGGTGGTCCAAGCACACGCAAAATTACTTCAAGTAGTAGCTATGTCGTTACTGTAACATCAGTATTTTGTCTGTCCCATGTCACTTAATTTTAGATGTCTTCAGTTTTCTCAACTGTATCATCACACTCTCCAGCTGGCGTCTGCATACTAAGAGGCACTGACTTGTGGACATGCCATACTCCAGGATTTTGTCATCCTGCCTTTTAGGTTTTCTGCTAGCTTGCCCTTTTCCTCCCACTGACTCCACCTGCCCTTTATGAAAAAATTGCACAGCTCCTCATTTCTGTGCCAAAGAAAATTTGAACACATAACCCTGTTGCTGTGAAAAATGCTATACCGATTTAAACCATTTCTGTATAGGAAGAGAATTTCCATCTAGGACATTTTGGGGAAGTTTCAGGGAATACTTAGGCAGGATGGTCAAGGAACCATACAGATGAACCTGTCACTGGCTATTCTGTTTTACTGCAGAGCCAACATCCTAAGATTGTATAAATACTTTGATTCAGTTCTTACGATTCTTGGGGAGAGAGAAAAGGGCTGGCAGCGGGACCCTGATCCATGGACACCTAGTCCTTCAAGTCATCTGAAAAACAGTGTGAGCTCTAGTATCACTGCCCGATCTACCTGCCCCCATCTCTTCCTTCGCAGTGGTTAGCATAGTGCTTACTGCCTGTGCTTGTCTGAGCCCTCAGTTCCCCTCTGGTTCTAGCTCCACACATGATCTCTCAGAATCTTGCTATGAGTCTCTGACATGAGCTATCTGTCAAATCCCAGGGCTTTCCTGTGGTTCAGTTTAGAGGGAAAACTGAACATGGGAATTGCACACCTCTAGTGCAGCTGCTTTTATTTACAAATGATTTTCTGTAGAGAAGAAAACATTCCCTCACTCAAATCAGCAAAGCCTCTTTCAGATAGTGCCAAAAATATAACTGGCTAATAACTGCTTTCTTCCTTCCAACCCCTCTGCCTTGTTCTTACAGCTGGATTTCCTCTCTCTCCCCCCATCCAGCTGACCTAGCTCCCAGAGCTTTCAGAACTTTCCAGAAGCTCATCTTCCAGCACTTACACAAACCTCTGCACACATACCTTAGCCCCTCTTCAATTACAGTACACCCAAATCATCCAAATCACTCTATTTTCTAAATGGACTTGCATGGGCCAGTCTTAAATGGATATATGAGTTCAGAATTACCTCAAATGCATAAACTTTGAAATCTATTGATGGAGAGCACTCCAGTTATTATTTTAAAAGCTGACAATTCACAGATAACCATTTGTTTCATTAACCTTGTTTAAGGCAAGGTTAATTTTAATCAGAAAAATTGGTATCATTCTGCACCTGAAAGTGACCTGCATTTTTGCAGTATATGTCAATATTCATGTTTGTTTGCAACATAATGAAATCGTTCTTTCCCAGTCAGTACTGAGGCTTTCAGGCACTAGTGCGCAACATTGCTTATGTGGAGATACAGGAAAGGAACAGATCTTTGCAAAATAGACCTAGGAACAGTGATAATCTGGTGATGCATAAGAGGTTAATTCATCCTGAACAATTACGGTAATTGACTTTTTTGTCAGGCCAAAATGATGTTAGGATGACAGATCTCTAAGCATATCTGAAAACGAATGACAGTTCTGAAACATCTGAGAGGATGACCAATTAAAAGCTTTTAATTGAATTCAAATTGCAGCAGGAATTATGCAGATGTAGCTAAGACAGGACTATGGAATGAGTGTGCTTGAATATTGTACTTGGGAAGGAGATGTTACAAGGATTTGTTTTTCTGCCCCTTAATACTGTTATATTACAGAAGGGATCCCAACAGAACTTTTAAAACTATGGTTTCATGTGTGGTCTCATATCCTGAAGCAACTACATCCAAGACAGTGCTAGAACTGTATCAAGAAGCTAGGTTAGATCTCAGGTGCAAAAGAAAACATTCCTTAGCTTTAGAACTAAAACTATTGTTCTTAGTCTAATGAAGTTCCTTTTTCAAACGTATGACAAGAATACTAAAAAAAAATTTCACACAGCAGAAGACTTCCTTTGCCCTCCAGCCTCCCCATAGCCATAGACTTCCAGGACCCATTTTATATATGAGATTGGGAGACAGCTAGTACTTCCTCACAGATCAGAATGAACCTTGTGACACTTTCCAATAAGATTTGGTTTAATACATGAAAATACGGAAAGTTTTCTGGAAAATTTATATTTGTTTTCTATCAATATTAAACTGTGTAAAAGAGGCAGTGGTTTATGCTGCCTTAAGCTTCCACAGAAATATAAACACACATATACAAAACAAAGATTAAAACCAAAACTGAACAGTATTTAGACGTTAGTCTAAGAGAAGAGTTACTGTAAGTAACGGGGCACATAAAATATCAGTTGATCAGGACAATGTTCCAACAGCTACTGCAAAAATTGCATAGGAAAGCAGCATACTGTTTAAATTCGTCTGTTTAGCACAGAAAGGTCATTTAATGTTTTCAAGCACACTTTCGTGCTGCAAGTACAACTCAAGTTAAAAGCTCATAACAAAACATTGGAGGCTTTCTTCAGAGTTGTCGACAGTAGTTTTTCCTACTGGGGGGATGTCTCAAAAGTAGCCTTACTAGTTTATAGTGGTTAATAGTGGTTAATTTCTTTATTTACCTGCCATGGTTTGCTTATTCACTTTCACTCAATGGGAGCAGATATCACTCTAAACCACTTTGAGTGAGTTTGGTGATATATATTAGCACTGATCTGCCTTGTGCCATACTGATGGCCGCGTGGAGGAGTTGCTCCACCAAACTAGGAAAAGCTGCAGCAAAACCTCTTGATTTTAAAGGACTGATGAAGAATTGAAAGCAACCAGCCAAACTTTTTATCTCATTTAGTCTGCTGAAGTTTTGGAGTAGCGCCAGATTTAACACAGAGAACAGCAACCAAACTCTGGCCAGTGCACTTAATGGACCAAATACTACAGTTGCCAGTAATGTGATCCACTGAGACTTCTGTTATCCAAATCTGAACTGGGTTGCACCTGAGCAGAAGAGATGACTGTTACTGACCTGCGTAAAAGCAGTGGTGACAATTCCATTTCTGTAGGCCTACATCATTAGGTCACCAATGATGTGCCTAGCAGAAAGGCCAAGAGTTGCCCAGGTGTTGTGCAATTGCTCTGCACTCTCCTGGGGGAAGTGACAGTGTGAGGCATGGCCCTAAGCTGTCCTAACATATCTTCTATCTGCTGGTCTCAGCAGCTCTGGGGAACTCCAATTTCTTGTGCAGCTAGTTTTACTAGTTTCTCTAATAATTTCAGTGAAGTAAAATCACACTAACAGAGCAGCAGTCTTCAGGCAGCAGTCAAAGCTATGCTGGACCAGCCACACCAGTTCTGACTCTGGCATGAGGTTGTATTAGTCTGAAGAGACAAGTCTGGCTTTATCGAGTTACCAAATTATGTACCCTGAACTCAAATCACTAGCAGAGCTCAATGTAATAGTGCTAAAATACATCAAGGCAGTGAGTGTCCGCAGGTGATATCACTTCACAGCCTTCCAATTTTTTTTAATCTTGGCAAACAAGCAAATTTTGTCACTTGGGAAGATATGTAATGGTAATTAGCATGGCTGTCATGAAAACATGGGTACACAAGTAACTCTAAAGAGGTTTACAAGCCATGGGAGGGTTTGTGCTTTATGCTGGACTCCAGTCAAAGTCAAAACCTGAAGCAGAACTGCTCTATAAGGACTGGTCAGAAGGAGAGAAGAAAGCAGGAATTGCCTGAGCCACCACATGTCTCCATGATTCATCTGTCTCCATTGTTCACTTTGGTTTGGCTTCCTGCTCTAGATTTAAAGAAAGCATGCCAAAGTGTACATCCTAATTATTATATAGTCATAGTTCACTTAATTTCTGTGTTGCTTAACTATCTGAGCTTACACTAGACTGAGACAGATCCTATTCAGACTACAGTAAGGGTAGCCAGAGCCTCTTGCACCAATTTTAACTAAATTATTCTGAAAGATGACTTATAATTAAGTTTCCACAACTTTTAGCATAGACAGGCAGCTGGGAAAAGTGCCTGGTTTATCTCAGACTAGATATACTGCATTACACTTCAACTGGAATTCAGAAACATCCACTTCATGTCTGTTCACGTGACCATGAATATATATAGCATCATATAAGCAGTCACAATTTACTGTTTGAGGTCTTGGCCAATGTAGATCTCCATTGATCTTGTCTCCCCATTACTGGCACATGCTTGGGAGGACTGCAGACTTTCAGTAGCCAGGTATTATTTCTATGCTTACTAAAATCTGGGCACTGACCAACGACATCATTGTGCCCGACTCAACAATGAATGTGCAGTCTGGATTCTGTGCCATCTTTATGTCAGCTTATGAAGGGATAGACAATACCTGACCATGAACAATACCCACATAATGAGAGAGCTAATCTGGCATTAAAAAGTCAGCTACTACAATGCTGACTGTCACACTATTTACGGGGAATTTGCATTGCTAGTGTGAGCTTCTGCAAGATCAGTACCTCCCATCTCACGCCTGCTAGCTGTGCTTCATCTTGACAGTCTGGGAGTTACGTGCTGTCTAATAAAACACAATGCTGAGAACTCCAGAAAGTACTGTCAGAACTGAACTTGCTTATCTACCAGCTATCTTAACACAGCTTCCAAAATGTGGTAAGCTTCCATTATATACTGCCCAGAAGAACATTCTCCTGGGCATCCGAGCTTTTTCTTCAAAACTCCTTTAACATCACTGTCACAATGTTGTCTTTACTTACCTGTTGACATGTTGTAGTTTCAAGCCCAGCTGCAGTTGAACCCTACAGGGCCACTCACACAACTGTCTCCCCCATAGCCCCACCCCAGTAGGATGGGAAGGAGGATTTGTGAGCAAAATGCAAAACGCTGCGAGTTGAGATAGGAACAGTTTAACAGAGCAATATGAATAATGAATGAACAACTCCAATAACAACAATAGTTAAAAAAGTGATAAATGAAAGGAGCAATGTGAGACGCGACACACTTACTCTATGCAGCCAAAGCTTTGCTCCTGCCCAGGCCAGCCCACCATTTATATTGCAGGCATGACATTTATGGCATGGAACACCCCACTGGCTGTCTTGGGCTTACTCCCCCAGCTTCTTGTGAAGAAAACTGACCATATCTGAGCTGAACCTGGGATTCACTTTGTCTTCACACAAGAACAAAGGGTTAAAGACCCCACAGAATAGATTGATTTTTTTTTTTTTAAATTTTCTGGCAATAGATTTTTTATTTCTTACTGCAGAATTTTAAATAGTCAGCTTACAAGTTTTGGTGTACTTCAGAGCTTTGCAGTTACAGCTGGGCAGAATTAGTTTTACCAAAAATATAGCATTGGCTTGACTGAAACAATCACTAAATTCATGCTGAATATATCAAATAAACATTTTCATTTCTCTATATCATCAAATACATTATTCTGACATTTTCAAACCAAAGGATCCAAATTTTTTATTTTATAATGGCATTGAAAGCATAAGGTTATTTCACTTTTTAAGTGAATTTCTGTGCCAAAGAAAATTTATGAAATGAAAATGGTCAGAGGGCTGGAACACCTCTCCTACGAGGATAGGCTGAGGGAGCTGGGGTTGTTCAGCCTGGAGAAGACATTATAGCAGCCTCCTAGTACCTGAAGGTTGGAAAGGGATTGTTTACAAAGGCCAGCAGTGGTAGGAAAAGGGGCGGTAGTTTTAAATTAGAGAAGAGTAGATTTAGGTTGAATGTTAGGAAGAAGTTCTTCATTATGAGGGAACAGGTTGCCAAGGAGGTAGTTGAGGTACCATCCTTGGAGATGTTCAAGGTCAGGCTGGACAGGGCCCTGGGCAACCTGGTCTAATGGAGGGTGTCCCTGCTCACTGCAGTGGAATTGGACTAGATGACCTTTGGAGGTTTCTTCCAACCCAAACCATTCTATGATTCTATAATAGAAAAAGAAGGTGGCAAATTTTATTATTTTGTGTTAGATTGTTGCTGTTTTCCTGAGGCAGTGTACATTTGAACTACCTACAAATAATAAACAAAAGAAAGGAAGAAGCTCTTTTAAATTATGAGAGGTACCATCAAAAGAATTTCTCTTAAACTGACCTGAACAATTCAAGTACATCGAATTTCTGGAAACAGAATTTTGGCAGAGTGGCATCCTTTCACCAGGTGCAGTGCAGTTGTACTAGTTTGTTAATTTCCCAGTTAACAGTAGATACTGTTGAGGCTAGTGTTCATCATTCTAGAGTAACCAAACACAGATATGAAACTACATGTTGATCAGTACTGCTGCAAAACACTTTGTGCTAGTGCTGCCTCCTTACATTCTGACTTTTGTTACAGTGCTGAGAAAGACTTTTCTTTCTGCACAGCGAAGAGTGCCAGGCTGTAATTTGGGAACTTTACAAATAAATTGTTAAGTTGGAAACTACTTTTCATAAAAGACCAGCATAAATACAGCTGTAAAAGCTCAGGAGCTTCCCTGGTGGGTGATGTCTGTGTCAAGACAGCTGAATTAAATAGGACAACTCTAAACCAAGCAAATGAGGGTAGCTGAGTAGCTGAATAATACCAATTAGCATTGGCAAGGGTTTTTTTGGTGGGGTTTTTTGTTGTTGTTGTTGTTGGTTTTGGTTTTGTTTTTCCAATAACTTAAACATTTCCCAGGTTTCAGTCAAAACAATGGCTTTTCTTGGAAAGGTTACTTACTCCACGGGGAAAAAAAAAAAATTAAATTGGCATCACTTAAATGTAATCTTTTAACTGACATGCTTATCACTGATATTATTTGCTGTTGTTTATCAATTTAATTTACTAAAACCCCAAGTAATTAAACCTCGGAAAGAAAATGCTGCTTCTGGAAATAAGAACTCATCACAAGAAAGAAAGAAACTAAATAATGCAAACCACAATGCACTCATTTCTAATTATGCATTTAGGATATCAACAGCAGATAATGATTCAGCTGGCTGGGGCCCAAACTGTTGGTAGGGGCAGTAGGAAAGGGAATTTAAGAAACACAGTTTAAAGTAAAGAAAAGATTGTTTCTCTATCCTGTTGCACCTTCCAGTGGATTTGATCACCAAGTGCAACATACTTTTGTTCTGCCCTCAGAGGCAGACATCAGAGGCAGACAGAGGATGGAGGGAAACACTGACATGATTCCAGCTGAACCTGAATCACTTGGATGAGGCCAGTGCACTCTAGGTGCACTGCAAGGTCAGGGTTTTCAGTCTTTTTCTTTGGAGCTCAAATTCTGCTGCTCATGAAATCTCATGGCTGTGATTCAGAGCAGAAGAAAAGCTGCACCCCTTAAGAATGGGGAACAAAGTTGAGATGGGTTCTATGTTGCTGCCTCAATTATGGAGCAAGATTTCCTGCACTGAAGCAATACTACAGGCTTTTTCAGAAAATGACAAGGCAAGGCAGGCAGCATACATGATTTCAAACACACAAAAGCTCTTTACTTGAGCTATGGTTAAGCAGAGACAGACATACGCAGCCGTGCTGCATTCCAGAAATATGCCCCCAGCCCCTGAGATTTGCCTGTCTTTAAATAAATGGCACTTCTTTAAAACACATTAAGCCCCCTGTGTTATATTTTTCAAGTTCTAGAGCACAGCTTTGAGGGGATAGACAGGAATTGTTCTAGGATTTTTATGAAAGTATTGTGTAGTTACTATCTTGAGTTTCTACTATGTGGTAAAATAAGCACTCATCAGCATGTTATTTTGGGTCATATATTGTGCTTTCTGCTACATGGGGGTTTAGATCCCATTCGAAGTCAGCGGGTAAAGTTACAATACAACAGCTATAAAAAGAAGTGATTAGTATTGATACACTTAAATTTTAATGGCTTTTAAAATTAAAGCTGGAAAATACTCTACTGCTTTTCTTTTAGTAAATTTAGTCTATTGTGTGGAATTTTGCCATACAGAACAAATTGAGGAGGAATTCAGGATTGTAACACTGGGCACTAAACAAATTGCCAGCATTTACAAGGATGTCCTGAATTAATAACAATGTGGATAGTCACCATGTGAGGGAGCACTTAGTGTCAATTTGTCAACCCTTTTTAACTGCAGTTGGCAATAGCAATTTTCTCTCTCTCTCTTTTTTTTTTTTAATTCCACCAATCAATAACTGTAAAAAAGACCCAGTAGTCAATGCTTTGCAGGTGTTCTTTTGTAGCAAAATAATATTACTTAAGTATTTAAATCCTGAATTGCTGTTTATTTCTTTGACTTTTTGCATCAACAATTCTTAATGTTTTGGTTTTTTGCAGACTTTTTACTGCTTTGTAAGCCATTTTTGTTTCTCACTTGACTGCCTCTCTTCTGTTATTCCCCCTGTATGCGGTCATTTTTCCACACTTATTCAAACTCAATGTTAGCTAAATTTAAGCTGTGAAAATATGTGTAATTTTACTGCAGTTTTATTTGAGGTGCTTAATGTGTTTCTTTATTAGTGCATTCAGAATTATGATGTTCTGTTTGACTTCATGCTGATTTGATTACAAAATCAGCCTAGGAACTAAGAGCAAAGAGTATATAGTCAGAGGCTGTTTCAAAATGGAATTAGGAAGGTACTAAAACAGACTTTAAAAATCACTCAACCACAAATATTAGAGATAGTGAGCGTGTTTACCACAACAGTCTCAGCATGTTTATCAATCTAGTACAGCAGGGAGCGAGGCAGGTACAAGTACAAGCAAGGGTTTTGCTCATGCCAATTGTATTTGGAATAACACTGCCAGATTTAAGGTAACTTAAGGATGATTTATGGTCTGTCTGGAAGAAGTAGAGATAATTGTCTTGTTGACATCACATGACTTACCTTAAGGGCCACTATTTCCCAACCTAGTAGCTCAAAACAACAGAAAACTATTTTACTTAGCAATCATTCGTGAGTGAGATTTACTAGTAGAGTGACTACCAGTTGCCCCTTCTTGAGTTGCCATAACATTGGGTTGGAAACATGAATCATGACAGATGAACTCCTACCCTAGTAAAAATTTGGACTCAAAGGTTTCTGGAGAGACGAAAAGTAAGCAGATTATTTTTACGCCAAGACCTAGCTAAAATGATATGATTTTAAAAAACCAAAAAAATTCTTTAACAAAATTTCTCTTCCCAGAATAGATATAGAAAGCCATAAAAAATATAAAAGTATAATTTGAAGACATGAAGACATAAAAGGATAATTTGAAGACATGTTGGTGATTTTATAAGTAGAACAAGCAGTTGTCTGTCCAAGCTACAAACTACATACCTATATCCATCAGATGCCACTATTCCTCCCCTGCCGCAGTAATTGATTATGTGCCAAAGACAACTGTCTAGCAGCTTTTACTTCTGAGTATGATGTTTTTCTAAGGTTAATATTCCTAATCCTAAAATCCTATGACCTTCTACTTTCAATGTAATTCCATCTCAAACAGATGACTCTAATTTACTGCTTCTCAGTACCCCTCTAATCCTATCAGTTTTGTCCATTAAGTCTCCATATGAATTTCCTTCCATAGACCACCTACAGCATTGTCAGCTGCTGACTGCTAGAGATCCTTTTGTTACCATGACTCACGGCCTTATTTCCCAACACACTGATTCTTGCCTTCTCCGTCATTTTATCCATCTATAGGTTTCTAGCTCTCCTTGATGTCAGAATTTGTTAAGGGGATATTTTACCAACATTAAGACCCATCCTGCTTAACAAATATTCAAAAAGATGCGCAGAGCATAACATTATAAATAGCTAAAACACATCTTACTCTTTCTACAACTCTGAGCAACAGCATAATCATCCTACTGGTTTTGAAGTTTTCCTAATGCTTCCGTTGCCTTCTTTAACCTTAACTTTTACACTTCTAAAATATCAGAAATAGTATACTGCAGTTTTTGTTTTCAGGAAAACATAAACCCTGCACTCCTCTTTATTTTGAGACTAAACCTTATTTCACAGAGAAAGAAAAAGAACAGCATATTGAATTTCTTTACCAACCTACATCTTGCATTACTCACAGCATTAACTACACCCATCTAGTTCTGGCTATGAAGTCTCTCAAAGCCTCTCTTAGATCCCTTTCTCTGTGGTAGTCTAGAGTTGTGTTGTGATGCTGGTACCCAAGTTAGGACTTAGTAGTTCGTGATATCCTCCTAGTCAGCTAACTATGTACATCTGCAGCACTGCTCATTTAGCTGCCTCAGTGATAGCTGTGTGGTTCTGAAATACAAAATAGAAGGAAAAGATATGTGAAAATTTATACCACTCAGTAGCAACTGGAGTCAGAAGAGCAGACTCTAACTATATGCCTCTGCAGGCAAGGGCAATAGCATTGAACAAATAATTTCTGTTCCCTGTTAAAATATTTTTAAATCTTATCCTGAACCATGCCTATATTACTGCAGACAAGGCCATGAGTCTTTCCCTCTCAGTTTCTGCTCTATGCCCAAAAGGGCATCCTCCATAGTCCTACATTGTTTCTTGGACTTGTGGGTCTCGGACTTGGTCTTTGCAGGCAGCAAAGAACAAAACAAAGCGTGGAAGAGCTGACACTGAGTGAAGAAGAGGAGATCTAATGCGTATTCAGAAATGTGCAATGAAAACAAATGCACAAGAAATGTGAGCTGGAGAGCTGGTTGGGTCACATGTCTGGGCATTTTTTGCATAACTGGAAATTTATCACACGTATTGGGGATGGTTGTATTCTGTTCCCTGTCACCCCAGCTTATGAAGCCTGGCCAGGTAGCCTCTTCAAGTCTGAAGCCAAATCTGAAGGTCTCAAGAAAGCATAAGCTATCTGTCCTAACTGCTTAAGCAACAGAGGTCCAGGACTTGTGATAAAAGATAAAATGAGGAAAGTCACTGCAGTGGTGAATTTATGGTAATTACAGGCAAAGGAGCTAAGGATACAGTTTTCAGGTCATTGCATCTTTGCTATTCCCATGTCTGTAGGGGCTTAATCCTTATCTATCTTGACTGCATATTGTGTGAGTTAATTGTCATGTCTGCATAAACTATAAGATATGAAGTGTGCTAACAAATTATGAGTCCTTAAAAAGAATTAACTGCTTAGAAAATTAGTAATGTATGAACAACTTAGTTCTGAAAGTCAAACATCCTAGGCATTAATTTTATATCACTTAAAATTTCAGCAATAAACACCTTCAAACCACCCTTTCTGAGAATCAGCAAAAAGATAGGCCAGAAGCTAAGGAAGATCAGCAGTTTGAGGAAGAAATGATTGCCTTGTCACTTCATTATGCTTCAGGTTCCTGAGGCTAGGAATTGTTCAGAGAAAAAAAAAATCTGTTTAACGCTGCTTTTGAATTCTTTGTCTTCTGACACTACAACCTGGGTGAGAGCACACTGCGGCTCTTTGATCAGCTGGGACAGACAGAAATGATCTTCTGATTGACTTCAACCTGGTCCTGATGTGACAGCGTCCAGCACTCCACAGTGAGAATGGCCCTGGTGGAGGAGCTGGTAAGATGGTTTTGGCACAGGATTGCCCATGCTGTCATGTCTCGCTGCCTACCCTGTGCTCCTGTGGGTGCTCCCTTTTGCAGATATGCCAACAAGGGCAAAGTGCAAGTCTGCTCACTTTTGCAATTGATGACATAAGAGGAATACAGCAATCAGATGTAAACACTTAGTCATACCCTTCTAAAGAAATCTGCAGACTGCAATGCCACCTGTGTGAACATGCCAAGAGGGAAACATGTCACAGAGATGAGCAGCAATGGTTGCAGCTCACGTGCTGTTACCATGCCCTGTGTAAATGGGGGTGTCCTGTGGTCACTCACTTGAGTGGACTCTTGAAGGTGTCATTACACATGTAAGTTCTTTTCTGAGACAGATTCCCCAGGGGAAAAACTGTTTTAGTCCAACTACTTTGCGTACATTTGCATAGCAAAGACATCAGATCTTCTCCTGGGGCACTCCTGACTTCACAATACCAGATAATTTAGTAAGAAGTGTGCAATATCTATCATATGTTAAAGTTAACCCAAAATGTCTAGGAGTGCATTATGCAAAAATAAGGCCATAACTGGAAAAAAAGGGAAGGTAGCACACTGGAAAGGAATCCTTGCTATTGCATAACTCTCTGGAAGTCTGAGTGATATGGTCCCACCTGTCAGACAAACTCTGCTCTTTGTAAATCTTGCCTCTGTGCACATGCTGCGTAGAAACAGGGTGCTGCAAGTAGTCAGGTTGCTGGCATGCAAGAGTTTCAGGCAGTGGCACATGCTGGCAGCCAGATCATATCCATCTTGCCAGACTAGCAACTGGGAGAAAAGGATGCCTCACCATGAAAAATCTTTCAGCTCACTTGGCAGCTGTTACCGTTACGTACACTGTGGCTGTGCTTACTCGACTGAGACTCTGCTAGAGAAAGCTTTAATTTAACATGGACAGTTTATTAACACCTTTCCAAACCTTATTGTAAACCTGATTTCTAGAGTAATATGGAGGAGCTGAATGCATGGAATCAATGCTGAGATAACTACAGCTTGCTGCAAATGACAGTCTTTCAAAAGGGCACCTTGATGAGAGCAAAGAAGGCTGCCCTTCAATGTGCAGGATCTAGCTCTGAAAGCTGGACTAGCAAAACAAACATACCACATGAAACTTCCATCTAGATGATGATACTTAATTTCTTCAAACCCTTTTTTATTGTTTGTTTGTTTTTTTTTCCTAGGTTGTGTTGAACCATGGAAATCTAATGTTTGATGTTGAATTCCACTTGCCATACTATCTTTAGGTCTTGCACTAGTGGTATACCACGTGCAGATGAAAATGTCTTTGGTGATGATTCTTTATCAGTAATACATTGGTAATAACTTTATAGTTATATATACTATTTTTGAAGTATCTTAGCAGGAAGGAGCATCGACCTTTTGCAACTCATTACATGGGACATCAGTTATATTTATTTTTCCTTACTTCATATGCTTCAGGACAAATAGACTTCAGGTGACTTTTAATATCCCTTCAACATCTTGTTTGTTCATTTTATGAGTTTATTTGTATGGAGAGTGCTTGCTTTTCATATGTAATAAAACTGTTTCTGGTTGGTCATCAGATTGAAAAGTTAAGAACTCCAGAGATACAGTACTGGTATTGCATGCATTTTTTCAACTGTAAGTAACTTGAAAGAAAACTGTTATCAAGACCTGGGTGTAAATTGCTGAGGTGGTGGGTGAGTCTACATCCCTGTGTTTCCATGTAATCCTCTATGGCTATTTGGACAGTTTCTTGTAAGTCACAGTACAGAAGATAATGTGGGAACTAAAAATGTAGGATTCTGTTAGCTTTTTTACATCCCCACACAACGTGTTACAAATATTAATTAGGTCTTACCCAAATAGGATAGCTCAGTACTCAATTCCAATGTACCAGATGTAAGAGATTACAGATGTTTGTAAAGAAGGCTCTTTAGCCACAATTGTTCTAATATTTTGTTGTAACCATCAGTTAGCACTTTCTCTCTGAATTATGTGTGCATTGAAATGCATCCACTTACATTTTCTACACCAAGGTGAAAATAGACTCTGAAATTAAAACTGAACAGTTAACCTTCAATACTTGAAGCAGATACCCTCCATATTTTCTGATGTGTGAATTTTTACTATTTGCTGACAGTTTCTTATGAAAATACCAATGTATATTAACAGTCCTTTTAAAACATACAGTATCAACAATCTAATCCGGTAGCTGATGTGCTTTATTACATGTATCTATCCATTTCAAGAGCTAGGGATGATGTCCATTCTCTCAGGGCTGAATATAAATGTTCATTTAGACCTGACACAGGTTTTTTCATTTGCACCTAATTAGATGTGCTGGACTGCCATATTGGTCATATAGTTCATGTTCAAATGTGTACTGAGGGTGCCTATAGTAATTTGTGAGCACTAAAAGCTGTGTTTTCCTGGCAACAGAAACATCTTGTCATCTTCAACAGATGCAAGACTAAGCCTTATTATCTCTGTGTTAACAACCTAATGCTTTTTTTGCTGAATATATATCTAATTAAAAGGTTGAATTTAACATAATTTTGGTCAAATGAAAAAAAAAATCTTCCACTAACCTGAATGACCTGATCTCCTTCTATGATCAGGTGAGCCGCCTGGTGGATGTGGGGAGGCCTGTGGATGTGGTCTACCTGGACTTCAGCAGGGCCTTTGACACTGTCCCCCACAGCAAAATGCTGGCTAAGCTGTCAGCTTGTGGCTTGGATGCCAACACTCTGCGCTGGGTTAGGAACTGGCTGGAGGGCCGAGCCCAGAGAGTGGTGGTGAATGGTGCCACATCCAGCTGGAGGCCAGTCACTAGCGGTGTGCCCCAGGGATCAGTGCTGGGCCCCATCCTCTTTAACATCTTCATTGATGATCTGGACGAGGGCATTGAGTCAGTCACCAGCAAGTTTGCAGATGACACCAAGCTGGGGGCTGATGTTGCTGGGTTGGAGGGCAGAAGGGCTCTGCAGCAGGACCTCGACTGCCTGGACAAATGGGCAGAGTCCAAGGGGATGGCATTCAACAAATCCAAGTGCCGGGTGCTGCACTTTGGCCACAACAACCCCATGCAGAGCTACAGGCTGGGGTCGGAGTGGCTGGAGAGCAGCCAAACAGAGAGAGATCTGGGGGTGCTGATTGACACCCGCCTGAACATGAGCCAGCAGTGTGCCCAGGTGGCCAAGAAGGCCAATGGCATCCTGGCCTGCATCAGGAATAGTGTGGCCAGCAGGAGCAGGGAGGTCATTCTCCCCTTGTACTCTGCACTGGTCAGGCCACACCTTGAGTACTGTGTCCAGTTCTGGGCCCCTCAATTTAGGAAGGACATTGAGGTACTTGAACGTGTCCAGAGAAGGGCAACGAGGCTGGTGAGAGGCCTCGAGCACAAGCCCTATGAGGAGAGGCTGAGGGAGCTGGGACTGTTTAGCCTGGAGAAGAGGAGGCTCAGGGGGGACCTTCTTGCTGTCTACAACTACCTGAAGGGTGGTTGTGGCCAGGAGGAGGTTACCTTCTTCTCTCAGGCAACCAGTGACAGAACTAGAGGACACAGTCTCAGGCTACGCCAGGGCAAGTTTAGGCTGGAGGTGAGAAGGAAGTTCTTCACTGAGAGAGTCATTTGTCACTGGAATGGGCTGCCCAGGGAGGTGGTGGAGTCACCGTCCCTGGAGGCGTTCAAGGCACGTTTGGACATGGCACTTAGTGCCATGGTCTAATCTTGAGGGCTGTGGTGATGGGTTGGACTTGATGATCTCTGAGGTCTCTTCCAACCCTTGCGATACTGTGATACTGTGATACTGTGAATGCCCCAAGTTATTACATTCTACAGTGACAAACTGCTATTGAAAGAAAATTAATTTTCCCCCCCCCAGTATAAAATAAGCTCATTGATATCAATATTGATATATAGCCTTAAAATGTATTTGATTTGAAAATCACTTAACATAATGTTGGGAAATTATCTGTATTCTCTTTTCTGTGCCGTGTAAATATTTGATCTATATTCAATAATAATAGGATCTAATTTCACCAGACAGATCCTAATCCAGATATGAAATTGATCATTTTGCTGGAAGAGCTAGTAAAACCACAGAACTGTGAATGGTGCTGCCTCATAGCTTTAGTGAGTTCCTCTTATATCTATCCTGTGGAATAAGCTTTCACAATGACTAACTTCTGCACGGTGCTTAGAAGCCCACATGCACTTGGAAAGGGAATTTACACATTGCTATGAGTCACTGGTTACTCCAAAGGAAACAGCATATTCAAAATGGAACATACAACACTATGTGTTTGACTTCATCCATTTATCAAGAGTTGTGGGGAGGATATATTTTTTCTTTTTTCACTTTACAACTTTTGAAATTACTGCTTGCCAGGCCCAGCCTATGGTCAGTGTCACTGGTTGCATTTAGCCATCCACCTGGGACGTGTTTATCTTGGCTTCTTTCTAGCAGATAACTTCTGAGCACAGCAGGTATGAAACCTTACTCTTCTTCCCACCAAATATTGTCTTCATATAGAAGGACTTGTAGATTCAGGGAGACCAGTGGATGTAGCCTACCTTGACCTTATCAAAGCCTTTGATGCTATCTCCCATGACATCCTAGTGAGCAAGGTCAGAAGTGTGGGATGGAAGAGCAGACAGTAAGGTGGATTAGGAACCGGTTACAAGACAGAGTTCAAAGAGTGGTCATCAATGGTGCCAGGTCCAGCTGGAGAGCTGTAACTAGTGGAGTCCCCCAGGGATCAGTCCTGGGTCTAGTGCTATTCAATATCTTCATCAGTGACATTGATGAGGGTCAGAGTCTGCTCAGCAAGTTTGCTGATGATGCCAAACTGGGAGGCTTGGCTGATACAGCTGAAGGCTGTGTGGCCATCCAGAGAGACTTGGACAGACAGGAGAGCTGGGCACAGAGGAACCAAATGAGGTTCAACAAGGACAAGTGCAGAGTATTGTATTAAGAATAGTGTATCAAGCAGATCAAGGGAGGTTCTCCTCTCCCTCTACTTTGCCCAGGTGAGACCTCATCTTGAGTACTGCATTCAGTTTTGTGCTCCCCAGTTTAAGAGGGACAGAGATCGGCTGGAGAGGGTCCAGCGGAGGGCTACGAGGATGATTAGGGGACTGGAGCACTGCCTTATGAGGAGAGGCTGAGGGACCTGGGGCTTTTTAGTCTGGAGAAGAGAAGACTGAGAGGGGATTTAATACATGTTTATAAATATCTGAGGGCTGGGTGTCAGGAGGGGGGGAGGACAGGCTCTTCTCACTTGTTCCCTGTGACAGAACAAGGAGCAATGTATGTAAGCTGCAGCACAAGGGGTTCCACCTCAACACAAGGGGGAACTTCTTTACTGTAAGGGTCAGAGCATTGGAACAGGCTCCCCAGAGAGGTTGTGGAGTCTCCTTCTCTGGAGACTTTCAAGGTCTCACTTGAAAGTTTCCTGGAGAACTGTTTTTCACTAAATTAAGAACAAGAATTATGCAACAAGTAAATAACAGTCCTATATTTTACATGCTGTGCCAGGTAGAATTAAATCTCATGGAAGTCACTCCAAATAATTCTTGACCTAACAATTGAATAGATTTTTAAAATCTACTGCAAAAGACCAAATGCTTTTATCTGTGTGTGCTCACTGTGAACTTTGTTTTCATCTCTAGCTTGGGCACAAGATGGAGCCTCCAATTCCTTCAAAAATAAGTAAAAANACACACACACACACATATATACTGTATAAACTAATAAACTATATTCAGACAAGGCATTGGTTCAAGTTGTTGTCTCAGACCTGAAAGCACCTTCTGCAACGTCTGTGTTTTTATGTGTCATTAGCCAACACTTTCTGAATTAGGATGACATTTTCTATTGAGTGACATAAAGTGAATAATCAGAGCACGGGCAGACAGTAAAAATCTATTTGGTGAGCAGCTCTTATGATGGATATATCAGATCAACTTGTCACTACAATTTGATTTTGCCAACCATATGCAAAAATTATTGAAGTACAGTACAGCTTCAAGTTGTAGAAAAGGGAATAAGATCTCTTTCTCAAAAGAATTAACTCTCTTTAAATTGTTTTGTCTTCTGGATGCTTTCATTCTGTAATGAAACATCTAAAAGATTTTAGTTATTAGTGGAATTGCAGAGATTGAGCGTCTCTGTATAGCCACCATAAGTACCAAATCAAGAGCAGAAAGACAAAACCAGATATAGATATGACAGTTTATCAGGGCATAGACAATTAAGTATGTACTACTTAAGCATTTTAGGTTGGTTGATCACTTTTCAGTATGAGAGAAGATAAAAAATTCCACCTCTTAAATTTGCATAATGTTTTATAGGGAAAGGAAAAGCTCACTTAATCTGTGAATTCATTGCCAGAGACACAAGGCTTGATCAAAGTCTAGAAAAAGAAGACATTTAAGAGAGAGTACAAAAGCATACCACTGTCTCCTTGGCATGTTACCATAGACCAAATAGACCAAATGAATTAAAACAACAGGAGCATACAGCCAAAAGCTTGCCCAATCAATCACATAGGTAATGATGTTAGCTGCCAAAGAAATATGTGATAGCTGCAGCAGCTGGTGAACTACCTGTATCAAGTAATGAAAGAAGATTACTTACTGAAATTTCCCTCTGGGATTTCAATGATCATGCATTTAAAAATCTCTATCTTTTGCACGTAGGAACTCTTGTGATAAAGTATCCTATCCACTCGGCTGTAGGAACTGATACGTTGCTAGCAGCTGAACAGGAGGTCTTAATGGTTGTGGATTTGTCTCAGACAATTTTGTGCTGCAATTCCTTTGAGACTACAGCTTTTAACTGCATAGAGGCATCATCTGAACATAGAGCTTAGAGTGACTATTCAGTTTCAGCACTAACACTGTAAGTTGTAGCATTTTATTTTTAGCCAAAGCTTGAAGAACTCACTGAAGAAAAATGTTCCACAAGGTTTGTAATAGAAGTAAGATAGGACTTTTGAGCTCCTGGAGGAGGGTTAGTAGAATACAAGGGTTTTACAGAGAAAGATCAGGATCAAAGACCAATTAGACCAAAAAAAAAAAGGTACAATAAGGGATTCTGGAATGTAATTTGAAAGTACTTCCACAGTCAAGAGACTGGGTAAACTCTTCTTACTTATATGCAGTTGTGGTTTTGTTGGTTTTTGGTGTTTTTTGTTTGTTTGTTTGTTTGTTTGTTTGTTTGTTTTGTTTTTAATTTAAATGCAGGATTTATGGAAAATACTGTGATAGAGTAATGACTTGAAACTTCTCTGGGTGCCTTCATATTAGCAATCCATCTGATTTTGCAATTCTTTTACAAAGACTTTTGTTTATTGCACTGGACACAAATTAAATCAGATTGTAGGTTCAGTAAATGCACACACATAAACTGGGGAATAAAGCTGGTGAAAAGCTGAAAACTTTCTTGAACAAGTAAATCTTCAGCAATTCTCCTTCCCTCTTTTCTCTCTTCCTGACCATTTGAATACAGAGTTATATACGATTTAAAAGGGAAAATAGTAAAATCCAGATACCCTATCTGACTGAAGAAAAGTGTTTTAGATGGTAGTTCTCTGAACTCAGATTCTACTGCTAACCTCAAACATTTATGTTTTTTTAAAGACAAGAAAAAGTCAAGGAAAGGGAGCTTAAGAAACAGGTAACATAATTAGAATGGGATAAGAGTGTAAATAAATTAGAGGTGGAATAAATACACATTGGGAGAAACATGTTAACTCACTGCCCTTTCCGTCTCACCTTGCCATGTTACAGAGCTATGAACTGTTTGGATCCTTGTGTGTGATGAAAATTGTGAAAAACTTCCATAATTTTGCAAATGACCACTGAATTTTTCACTTTGATCACCATTAAGTGTAGCAACATAATTAGTAAGAAATGTTAACCTGCGCCAGCTTCTTTTCAAATATTACAGCACTTGTGGGGTCTTGGTCCTAAACTTTATCACTCTGTTATATGAGACAGACTCATGTCAAAGAGCACTGCTTCTCCTTTGACTATGTCACACCAGTAGCACCTATGCTTTGCAAAGATGCACTCCCAATTAACAAACCCGAGTTAAACAAAGTCATAGAACTGCGAGGGCCCAGAGCACACCACCAGGCAGTGCACCTTCATAGAGGTTTCACTGCCTGCACTCAAGGCCCACTCCAATACACCATGGCTTGGTGACTTGGACCAAGCTGCTGCAAGAGCTGTAAGACACCCTGCCGGAGGCCTCTGATCCTTGGCTCAGACACCACACCTAAGATCTGTCTGTGCCAGGCTTGTTCTTTTCTCATCATGACCATGCCTTGTGATCTGGGCTTTCTGATTCAAACTTTGACCTACCCTGTCTCTACATGTTCACCTGTTATCAGACTGTCACTGACCCTAGCTGCCATTGCTGGGCCTAGCCCCTTGCCTGGCTGAGGTCTTGCCAGGATGCCCCATGTTCAGTGAGGCTACTGCCCTTGCTACCTCATTGGCACCCATGGCTCACAGGGCAGCACAGCCCTTGCTGCTCCCCGATAGACAGCTTGTACACAGTCATCTTCCAGAAAGCTCCAAGCCTGGGAATACTGCCAATGCTATAACCAAACATGAGATGAGTTCTCCTGCACGTGCATGTGTGCTCACCGTCCTGATCTGTGATCAGTACCAGGAATGGCCCACAGGGAGAAGTATTTGAGGTATATAGAAGAGTAAGGAGTGGTATCATGAAGGTATGGTAGCATAAAGATGAGAAAGCGCATCCTCTATAGAGCACTGATACTGCTGGAAAGAATAAACAAGCACTTGATCACTTTTTTCGGTCCTGCAACAAAGCCACTAAATCTCAGGTAAAATATAGGTATGGAGCAACTACAGGATATAGGATACAGTTGGTCTGGGGTGCAAGTGCATGCTGCTAGGTCATATTGAGCTTTTCATCAACCAGCACCCCCAAGTCCTCTTCCTGAGAGCTGCTCTCTGTCCATTCTCTGCCCAGCCTGTATTTGTGCTTGGGATTGCCTCAACTCAGATGCAGAACCTTGCACTTGGCCTTGTTGAACTTCATGAGGTGGCATTGGTCTGCCTCTCAAGCCTGTCAAGGTCCTTCTGGATGGCATTCCTTGCCTCATCACTAGTCTCCACTTTGACATATGACAGCAAAGAGAGCAGCAGAGAAGCTGTCAAGTCTGTAGATTCGTAGAATTATGTAATCATTGGGAGAAACTGTAAAGATCATCAGGTCAAACTGTATGGAGAGAGTCAGCAACTCTGGACAACAGCAGGCAGGGTATGGCAAAAGCTATCTGTACTGAATTATCTGGTGTTTACTATATGGTGAAACTATGTCTTTCCTTTCCTGAACTCAACTTTAGAAGGCAGCCTAGGATGAGACTAAGAGGCCAGAGCTGCACTGGCTCTGCTCTAAAGCTGTTCTCCTGAAGGCAAGGGACATTTATATCTGTGCAGGTTTGAGGGTAATAGGAATACTTTTATGGAAAGAATTAGATTATAGGCTATGAAAGGAAAACAATGGTGATGTACACTTCACTCATAGGCTTGCTGAGATGTATAAGAAAAAGAACACAAACATAGATAAGACAGTCTCTCGGTCTCTCTCTCTGGGAGCTGCTGGCCTCTCTGCTAACCTAACTAACCATTTTCCTTCTAACTCCCCTGGCCAATCCTCCAAACTCACCTTGTGCATAAGACAAACCCTGGGGTAAGGTAGAGGAGTGGAAAGAAGGTGGAAGGGTGGTTGGAAGCCCCTCCTGAGGACTCTGATTTCTGGAAGGGGCATTGTGTTTCTGTATTGCCTTTAACTTGTATATTTCTGTAAATATTCCTGTATATAGTGTATATATCTGCTTGTACATTGTGCTAAGCTGTAAATAGAGCTTCATTCCTTAACTTCCGGCCAGCTGAGTCTAGTCTGGGTGATTTTACAAAGTGTGTGGGGGATGGGTAACTCCCAAACCATCACAATGTCCTTGCCAGGTATTTCCATTATGACCTGCATCCATCCCTGAGCTTGCCGTTTATGCTTCAGAAGTGAAGAACTTGTGACCTAAAAACTTGTCTTTCCTTTTTATCTCCTCACCAGTATCAAATATAATAGTAAGTGATTAGTCCCTCCCACAAACTTTTTTTTTTTTTTCTGGGAGTATAAATATACAGAGCATACATATATAGAGAGAGCAAATGTATCTGTATCTATGTATCTATATCTATATCTATCTATTTCTCTATATCTATATCTATATCTATGCTATAGTCTAACAGTACCTCCTGAGAAGACCAAGTAGCAGAAGGATGTATACATCCACCTAGTAAAAATAATTCAAGCTTTTGCAAATTGCTTATATAGATGAACTTTGCTTCTTAGCTGAAGCAAAGAGTAGACAATACTGGGAATTAAAAATTAACCTAGAAATCTAGAAACTGACCACCTGCAGGTGAGATGATAGGTCCATTATACTCTGATTACAGTGTCTAGCTGGCCCTGTCACCTGTCTGAGTGAGTGGCAGCTGCTTTGAAATCAGTCTATTGTCTCCTTGCAGTTTGAGACTGCTGGTAAATGATGCTTGGTGGTATTCTTTGCAGAGACTGAGGACTGATGGGGTGGTGAAGTGTGAGACTGTCTTGACTCTGCAGTTAGAGGAAGCCTGGTCTGTCTACCTGTGGTATTACTCTTCATCCATTAAATAAGTGGTTCTAGCATCCAAGCTAGCCAGCTTGGCAACTTTCAGGGTGACAAGGTTAAAAATACTTTGAAACTTGAGAAAATAGAGGCTTTTTCTGTTATAGAATCTCTCATTTGAAAGTAATAGCTCTTTGGATTGTCTGGCTTGTCTCTACAAAAGATATGAACTTATAAAGGCAGTGGAAATGTCTCCTGAACCTTGCTGAGGAGTATGGGATGAGATCAGCACTAACACAAATCAATACATTTACTTTCCTGATTCATAATGCAAGTGTCAGGTTGCAGTTCCCCTTGTTGAAGGCAGTGTGCCTGATATATTTATGTAGTACTTGAATCATTGCCTAGCATTGCAGAATATAAGATTTCCATTTAAAGTAATAGTGAGATTTGAACCTCAAGGTTTCTCCAGAGATCTCACATTGTTATTGGGGTATATTTGCTTTTAAATATGATTGAATACGTGCCCTATGAAAATAGTCCTAATGCTGTTGTTGAGTGAGGAGCATTATTTCCAGCTTGAGGTCCATGATGGTCAGCAGGGGCAGTTTTCTGAAGGGTCTCACCATTCATATAGATTCACAGATTCACAGAATGTAACGTTAGATTGGAATTGACCTTAAAGGTCATCTAGTTCCAGCCCCTCTGATAGAAAGGGACACCTTCCACTAGACCAGGTTGCTCAAGGCCTCATCTAATCTGGCCTTGAACACCTCCAGGCAGGGGGCACCCATGACCTCCCTGGGCACCCTGTTGCAGTGTCACACGACCCTCACTATAAAGAACATGCTGATGCTTCATTTGTACTTATGCCAGTGAGCCTTAAACACTAGGGCTGAGTCCTGCAACTCTTGTGAGTCACCTTTATGTTCTCTGCAAGTATACTTGGACAATGATTTGTTTGTTTTTATTTGGTTGGTTCTTTTAATAAAAAATAAATTAAAAAAGGAATATTGTTCCATCTGGGGTAAAAAAACATTTACACCAATTTAAATTCTTCTTCCTGATTTTTATCTATTTCATATACCAGTGCTTCACAGAAGTTGGATGAACACTTTGTCAGAATCTCCAAGCAGCTTTGAAAAAGACTAGTACTACCTTCAGTGCTGATGTTAATTTAAGCAAACAAAATCAAAACTATTTTACTCATGTTGTGGAGGAACCTTGTGTAAGTCTAGAGCAGTTAATTTAAAGCTCAGACTCTAAGGCACTAACTAAAAGTGTAAGTCTTTACTACTTGATTCAGATCTTGGCAGACAAGATCTGAATCTAAATCTAAAATGTAAAAATCATTTCTATTTATCCGTCTCTATACATATGGTGTTGCTTAATTGTTTAATACAGCATTCATACAGTGAATTCTATCTGAGACTATCAATAGATACACACACAATTAGTGTGAAAACTTTGCTGTTGTTTGCTTCATTAAAAATATATTTTACTGCAGCAGAAAAAATACATTTTGCAAATGTTATAGGTCCTACACATTTTCAGTTGTGCTGGTTTGAGTCACATCAGTTTACGTATTGCTTTATGAAGCAGTGAAAAATAATCTTATATATCTTTAGAAGTGTAACAAAGAGGCAACATAAAATTGTCCCTTTAAGGAAAAGACAACAAAAAGCCCTTTATATATTGTCACTTGCTGGGAGACTTGGAAGAATTAATGAAAAAAGAACTTCTATTTTATTCCTTGCTTGACAAAGCAGCAGAGGAAATACTAATTTCCTTTCCCGTTATTAAAGGCTACCATGCTTCTGTCTATTAAAGAAAAAAAAAACTATTAGATGTAAAAGAAATAAAAAACCTGTTTGGTCTTCCTTAATCACAATATTAATACATTCTTGGAATACATTGAGATATCTGCTTGTTAAAAACCTTGTAGCAGAGAAAGGAATTCCTGCCCTTCAACTGAAGTGGTGTGACCATACGAAAGCTCTTACCTGATTTTAGTGCTTTGACTTTCTTTCCGGACAGCTTTCAAAAATAAACGAGTATTTTTAAAAATTCCAAGTGATAAATGGAGCCTATTTAGATGGCTTACAACTTCAAATATCACTGCCATTGTTAATATGGAAAATTCCCTTGTTCTGTTTGCTTTATGTCAGGGGATCTAGTCGTCTGGCCTCAGTTTTGCAACAAACCATCACTCTTACATCTCTTTCTGTACGTGTCTTGTCTCCCTTTCTGGGAGCTGGGTAAAGTGCCATATGTTTCTTTCATTGTCTCTGGCTGGAGACCTTATCTGTCATGTCTGATACATGAAGAGTATTTCCATTTCTGTCCTTTTTCAAAGGGGCATTAATTCCTAGATATTTGCTATCTTTGTTATTTGAGCTTTTCTATTTCTTTATGGGGAAAAAAAAAAAAAAGAAAAGGTTTGCACATCCCATCTTTTCCTCTGCCCCTGGCTTCATCCATTACATGTTCTAATTTGGATTTTTCTACCAAAAATGTCTGCTGGTGTCATGGGTTGACAGGAGGAGACTCATTGCAAATGTGTGATGGTTTGGGAGTTACCCACACCCCTCCACTATGAAAATCACCCAGACTAGACTTAGCTAGCTGGAAGTTAAGGAATGAAGCTATATTTACAGCTTAGCACAATATACAAGCAGATCTATACACTATATACAGGAATATTTACAGAAATACACAAGTTATAGGTAATACAGAAACACAACACCCTTCCTAGAAATCAGAGTCCTCAGGAGGGGCTCCCAACTACCCTTCCACCTTCTTTCCACTCCTCTACCTTACCCTGGGGTTTGCCTTATGTGCAAGGTGAGTCTGGAGGATCAGCAAGGGGGGTTAGAAGCAGAGTGGTTAGTTAGGTTACTCAGCAGAGAGGCCAGAAGACACATCAGCAGCCAGAGAGAATGAGACTCTATCTTATCTATATTTGTGTCCTTGTTTTTATACGTCTCAGCAAGCCTGAGACTATGAGTGAAGTAGCTATCACCATTGTTTTCACAGCCTATATTTTTTTGTCATTAAAATATTCCAATTAGCCTCAAACCAACACAAAATGTTAAATTATAATTTAACCAATGTTGTGACCTGCTCAAACTTGTGCCAGGTAAATGGCAACCCAGAGTATTTATCTAGTTGAACAAGCCTGACTTAGTGTATCAGCTGCTTAGCTGAGATACTCCTTTAGCATATTTGTCCTAGTGAATTGAGAATATTAAATGATACATAGCATCAACATAAAGAAGTCTATGAAAGATTTTACTCGTGCCTTTTTCCTTTTCGTCAGCAGCACATACTCTTTTTCCTCTGCAGAAGTTGTGTCTATGGCATATCACAAGCCTTCACACTTAAGTTGATACCACACAAGCTACAATGAGGCCAGTAAAAATTTTACTAACTCTTCTGCTTGCTTTTGAAATCCACACATAGCTTATAATGTTTAATACACTTTTCTCTAGCACATTAAAGATCAAGTGTTCTCTGTTCTCTGCCAAAAAAAGTTGACAGAGAAGTGGAATCTTGCTCCAGAATTTTAAGTGGAGGTGGGCACCTTCTCTCACAAGCTGTGCTAAAGAATTTTAACTTTGCGGGCTCTGCTCTTCAGATATATTTTTGGCAATCACAGTCCCTGTTTAGTTCAAGTCAATTACATTTTTTTTCCTTACTCTAATAATTATTTACCTGTTCTTTGCTTTTCTTCACTCACAGAAGCAACAGCTTTGATGGCATTTCTTTGTTTTCTGTATGTTAGATATTGCCCTCATTTATGCTACTGTTGTTAGAACCACCTGCAGGTCTTCCTGGATTTTGAACTTTGCTACCTTTCTTCTCTCAGGGCTGTTCTGGTTCTCCGCCAGATGTGTAACACTGGAGTGTTTTCCACCTTCTGCAGATTACTTTCTGGAGTGGACAGCTTCAGCTCTCTCAGCACGTCAGTAGGCTAGCCAAAATTTTGGGCTGTTGAAAGATAAAGATGCAGTTTTTGTTCACAGTTTCAGCCATGAACCAATTCACTCTAGAAAAACAGATTAAGTTCCCAGAGGCTCATAACTTAGGCAGGTTGCAAATTCCCTTAGAGATCTACTTTCCTTTGGTTAAAAGACATTACACTCATACATTTCAAATACATGTGTAATGCATTGCTAAAGTCTTCATAAGACAACTTTGTAGTCAACTTGTTCTAAGTAAACAATGTCTGTGTCTGTATCTGATGTGTTAAAAGAGTTTTAGTTTATTGGTTTTTTTTTTCACTGAAACTGCAGATTCAGATGAAAGCTCTCTTTAAGAATCTTCTTGTTATCTTGTGTTCTGTTGGATATTCGGTTGTCCCAGAGCTTTCAGTTGCCCCATTCTTCTCATCAAATACTATTCTTGCCTTTGGATTGTTACCCAGCAATATTCACCCTGAGCTCTACACTTCAGGGGAAGCTGTGCCTGTTCCCCCTTGCTTGTAGCATCCTCTTCCCATTAAGGTCTCTCTAGTGCCACTCAAAGATCACATCCCAGAACTACACCACTTTGTGTAAGTGATTAGTATCAGTGAGTACTGCAACACCAGCACTATGCCGCGTGATGGTGTCATCACTGGTAAGACAAAGCTGCACCTATTCCAGGACTTGCTTACCAACAGAGATAAAAACTGCATTTTACTGGCACCATTTCCAAATATGTTTTCCTGTATATTGGCAAAATTAGGCTTTTATTTTAATACAATAAACAACCTTACATAAGCATAGCAAATAGAACTAGTCCAAGTATGGTTTCTGCTGCTGTAACTACTTTTGTAGGTGCAATCATACTGGCCAGAGTAACAGGTCAGAGCTCTGACTTTGATCACTGTATTTGGAAAGCACGGACTGCAGGCTGCCGAAGCAAAACCTGGTTATACCCAGGGTATCCAATCGTCACGCGCAGTTGATTCTACTATTGGTAATGACTGAAACAAAATTATTTGAGTGCTTTCTTGGCATGTTTTATCTAGTGGTATATACCAAATGTAGGGTTTTTATGGGTACAACATCTGTGAATGATGTCTGCAGGGAGTGTTTCGTTTAATGACATGTCGGTAAAATTTAAAAATAGGTTGTGCCTAGGCTGACTAATTTCTGTTTCTTTCTTATTAAAAGCACAGCATTGATGAATTTAAGTTTCTGTCATTCATGGACAAATTAGATTTTTAAAGAAATCATAAAACCAGTTGGGGATGCATTAGAAAAGAATGTTGTTAGTATCACTACATTTAAAGCTTCCTTTTCTACACAAATGGCGCAAGACCCAAAGTGATTGTTAACGGCCTTTTAAAGGAGACTAAAATCGAAATCTGATTCAGTAAGTGTTTTTTTTAATGCCATGAACATTAGGGGATATTACTATTGTATGTTTTAGCTTTTATCACATATAGGAGAGAAAGGAATTAGAATGTTTAGGAATTTTTAAGGGCCTAATTGCTGTCAGGAAGAGATGTTTTTCTTTAGATGTCAGTTTTATTTTTAATGCATTAACTGACACTCAGAATCCTCATTTGTTACCATTATTTTGTTTCAGACATCATTCCATAGCTTGTCGTGGTACCAGGAAGCTTTGCTATCTTTAACTAGTATACGAAAGGATAGTAACTTCTGACCTTTCACCTTTGGATAGATTGCCCATTTCAACATGTTATTGGAGAGAATTAGAGTAACAGCCAGTTTTCTGAAATAAAATCTGAAGTTATGCTGACAATACTTTTGCTCTGTCCTGCAACTCTGGAAATTAATGGTGGATGTGGCAATGAGAAACACTTGAGACGTCTTGATTCTAAGCCCATGTTGCCAGGGCTCTGAGCACAGCAACAAGATTTGCCAGTTTTTTTCCTTATTCCTAGGGTTTTTGATGTCTGTATTCAAGGTCCACTTGGACATGGTGGTGCCTTGTAAACTTGGATCCAGGTGCTGTGAAAACAGCCAAGCTGCAAGAAAGAGCTATGAGAAGTCTTCCTTTGGTCCTCTGCTGTGTTGAACTTAGGCCTTTACCCATGGTCCCTGCCTGAGCTACACCGTAGTTATGATTAGTCCCTCTCCGAGACTAGTATGGTGTAGTAGTGCCCAGTCTTACACACTGCTGATCCTGACCTTGCTGTGCTCACTGAGCTTCCCAGCTACAGTTTGGACCTGCCCTGTCCCTCCAGCTTTGCCTGTCTGTCATCACATTGTCACCAACCCTGCCTATCATCTCTGGGCCTACTTCATTCACCTGGCTGGGGTCCTGCAAGGCCGCTCCTTGTTGCTGTTGTATTAGTGACAGACAAAACCAGCAACACGAGGATATGTGGGCATCAAAGTAGCCAAAGCCATTTATTGCTATAGCAGCAGTCTTTTTATATGCCATTCTACAAATTGTTAAAGACAACTCTTCAGGTAGTTGTAGAGTGTGATAAGGTCCCCCCCCGAGTCTCCTCTTTTCCAGACTAAAGAACCCCAGATCCCTAAGCCTCTCCTCATAAGACTTTACCCCCAGTCTCTTCACCAGTCTTGTTGCTCTCCTCTGGACCCACTCCAGCACCAGTTCTGAATTTTGAATATTTGTAATGTATAATCATTAGTGTGTCATCACAAGCTAGGTAATGAGCCACTAGTGCTGAAATGAGCTAGTCATTTTTAAGTTGGTGATTTTCAAGTTTTGGCTGATTTAGTAGCAGCAGCAAGTTAACTGCAAAATGCTTTCTCATGGTCTCATCCTAAAAATTGGACATAGAAAATGTTAAGTCTTAACAGTGGTTTCTACCATGCAAAGCTAAGTACGAACAAGCCCTGTCAAGACTGAGGCTGTGTCTGCTATACAGCTCTGCAGAGAAGCACACATAGGCTCCATTAGTCTTTTAAGCGACATCCCCAATATGCTTGTCAAGGTCACTCACATTCTGAGTGCTCAAGACAAAGATGTAAGCATTTCCTGTACCTATGGACTGAAAAACAGGGTAGTCAAATCTGAAAATGCTTAAGAAAATGCTTTGGTGTTCACATGAAAGAGAACAGTACTTCATTCTGTTTCCAGTAGAAAGTCACTAATCGTGATGGCACGGATTGTGGCACTGACTGTACTTACCAGAAAGGCAATGAAAGTTTCTATTGTAAGGACCAGTAACAGCTTTGGGTATGGCATATAAGGAAGTACAACAATAAACTCTAGTGGTTACTGGTTCAACAGTCATTAATATCCAGAACACAAAATCTTCCTACCTGAGTTGAAGTAGTAAATTTGCTGAGTGGAATAGCTTGCAAAGGTTCTGAAGGAGGAGGGGATGAAAAGAGACAAAGGCATCAAAGTCTTCAACCTAGGAAAAAATTTAAATGGTTTATTTTGTAAGGTCAGCATGGCCTGATAGACATTAACTTTGGTGAGACTTGGTTAAGAACACAGCTGACAGTGACTTCTGAATCAAAGGTTTTCCAGTGTATTAAAAAAGATGTTTTTTGTAATGTGAATTGCCACAAAGATTCTCACGTCTCCTGTGTGAGCAGAAACTAACTTAAGCTGAAAGCTTTGATGAAAGCAAAGATTCTAGTGACAATAATTGCCGTGCTACCTATTTAAGTATAAATTCCCTACAACAGAAAGGGAGGTTAAAAACATTTAGTCCATTCCCAGCACTAGCTGCTGTTGTGTCAGCCTTCATATCTCATGACATTGTTTAAAGCACAGCCATCCCTCACCACTACCAAACTAGAAGCTTTCAGACTTCACATGCAGAATTTCAGACAGCTGTGCTATACATGTTATGGTCAAAACTGCATATCCCACTTTTTGGGAGAGAAGATAGTTTTACTTCACTTGTTTCTCTGAGGCAGCAATGACACTAGTGAGAATAGTGTCTTCTCACTTTGGTTTAGTCTGTTCTAGGTTATTTGGCTGTTTAAGTTGCATCTGTTGTTTTTCTACTCAGAAAAAAAGGAATATATGGAATATGTTCTCCCTTATGAATGCTACTAATGTATGTACCATCATGAACCTCAGACCTCAAGCTTGTCTTTGACTTGATATGGGTATGCTTGTATTTAATTAATTGGTCTGAAATGTCTGAAATATGTTCTAAATTTATTTTTTCCTGTCTGCATAGGGTACTGCTGAGGACTATTGAGAAAGTCTTCCATAGCAGCCTGTACTATTTTTGATTGTAGCCTGGCTACGTAAAGCCTTTTTTTCACTTTGAAATCAATATTTAGTGATTGGATTCAGTGACCCTGACAACTCTTTTGGGAGTCTTTATGTGTTCAAGGACCAATGGAAAAGGCAAACCTTACTCAGATAGGACTGAATTGTCTTAAATTTGGAGAATACTGATTTTTTAAGTGAGCCCAAGCTCCTTCTCTGGAATCTTCAGAATCTGCAAACTGCTATTTTTTTTTGTGTCTGAAAAGTCTTGTGGAAGAGCTACTGCCTACAATACTTAGAACAGCAGAGCCTTCAGTACTGCAAGACTCTTTTCCCATGTCTCCAGCAGGGGACCTGCTTTTCAAAGGCAGCTTGGCCTACTGGCACGGGCCAACCGCTTCAAGGTCTTGCTGCTGCTTTCTTCTCTGTTACCTCACCTGACTCCGACTCTGAGATTTTTGAGTTGTACTCCGAATGCACACATCCTACTGCATAAACATTGTGATCCTTAAAAGTTCTTTCTATAAACGCTGGTCATATCAACAAATTGCAGAATATATGTGCACTCTAATAATTCCCAAAGTTCTAGAATTACTGGGACACTCAGGACAAAAATCACTGCAATGGTATCAGACATAAACCAGCAGTTTAAATAGTGACATGGCAGGAGCATCACAGAAATTCATGGCTCAGGAACCACCCCCTTCACCACCTGCAACAACTGAGTACAGATGGCAAAGTTGGCTGTTTTCCATTAATAGTGAGTATCCCATTTTTCTGTGCTGTTTGATTTGGCCTTTGCTGTTGCTGTCTTACTTTTTTTTTTTTTTTTTCCCCCCCCATGCTGTTGCTGATAGAAAAGCCTTCTCTACTAATAAGAAGTTTGCCTAATCTTGCCATTAAGCTTAATATTGAATGACAATACTTCTTCCAAGTCTTGCTGACCTATAATGTTGTAGCAGGTAAGTTTTAATGTGTGCACGTGGAAATATCTTACTCACCTAAGCTTTTTTAAATGAGATTGAGAGGATAATTAATTTATCATAAAAACATGCAGTATTTTTCCTACTATTATAAGCTTAAGGGAAATTCAGTGCACAGATTCCTGATATGAAAGTTACTGATACACCTTTTGATGAAATGTTAAGCAGCGGGAGGGAGTTTATTCTTTCTACAGCTTTCTCAGCAGCACAAAATAGTTGAAGTGACTTGCTTTCCTTTTTGGAGAAAGTATTAGTTGAAGATAGTACACAAAAAGTTTAATTAGCAAAAGAGGGTTATCTTGAACTGAACTAGAAATGAATAAACTAACAAGTTGTGTTATGTGTACTTTTTACTGACTTTAAATCATATTTCATCATACTGACAATCTGAGATTTCAGTTCTGCTTTACTCACTGCTGACTTTGAAGGCTTTCCTGCTCATCTTAGTTCTAATTACCTTCAGTTCCTCTTGCAATAGGAAGACTTCGATATCTATGAAAAATCTTTTCTTCCGCATCTCCATGAATTTTAAAATAAAAAGCATTCAAAACAGGAGGTAGTAGACAGCACAAATAGTTATTTTCTGTATTTTTTCATACTGAGTAAAAACTGAGTTATACACAGCGGCACTACTAACAGTGCAAAGAAAAAAATCTGTACAAATATTAAGAGTAGTTTCATGTAACCATAGAGGGTTTATCTCAGTTTGTATAATGGGAAGCTGTAGTTTAATTATGATTCTCATTTTGAGTATTTGTTTAAACTACTTGCTAGCCAAGGGGTACAATTCTCAACTATGCCATCCTTCTGAGTAGCATGAGCTGAGGCAGTGCCCACAGAGGTGACATGGTGCAGCAATGCTACCCTCCCTGAATGGGGCCATTCGTATCAAGAGGCAACTTAACCGATGTGTAGGACTGGAGCTCTCATCACTGATGAAAATAAATGCTTTTTCCCACGTCCTCAAATTTGAATACAAGTCATCCTCCTGCACATCTTCCTGCAGCATTCCTCTCAGTGGTAACATTTGTATGCTGGAGAGCTATGCGCCAGAGATGCCCGAGTGCTTGTTACCGGCCTAACAGGTGCTTTCCAGCATCCCCACCATGCGATGGGACTTGCTTCAAGCTCAGCCCAGGCGGCGTCCGGCGAGGTGACTGGTGGTCTGCCGGCAGGGCCGTGGCCTGCACAGGTCAGCCCGCTGCCCTTTACGGGGCCTCGCAGTGTTTCCATCCGCGGGGAGTCTCACACAGTGTTGCGGGATGAGAGGGGAAGGAAGATGGGCGGAGATGCAGCAAGCCAGCTGGCTGGGACGCTGGGGAAGGCGACAAGCCCCCAGGGTTAGCGGGGCCGCACCACCGCCAAAGAGTCCACGCATCCCCCTCTAGCGAAGGCTTTGACGGCCCCGCGCACGGACAGCGGCCGGGTGCTGCGAGGCCCAAACGCCGCTCGCCCTCTTCCCTCAGCGCCGCGGGCGAGCGGCCGGGGCCGGCGGCGGCGCCCGCCTCTGCCTCCTCCCCCTCCGTGTCCTGCCTCCTCCCTCCGCCGGGCGCCCGGCTGCGCGGGGAGCGAGGGAGGGAGCGCGGCCGAAAGGTGTTGCTAGAAGGGAAGTTTGAAGAAGGTCGTCGGGTGCCTGGGCGCTTCAGCAGCATCATGGCGGAGCAGAGCGAGTCTCCGGTACACGTCCAACAGCCCCAGCCGGCGCCCGCGCCCACCACCCTGGCCGTCGGCTGGCCCATCTGCAGGGACGCCTACGAGCTGCAGGAGGTTATCGGTCAGTAGAGCGAGAGGGCGGGGAGGGCGACAGAGGGTGCTGCAGGGCGGAGGCAGGGGATGCCGCGGCGGCAGCCGGCTCTAGGCCAGCCGGCTCTAGGCCTACCGGCGCTCGTCCTCCCGCAGGCTGGGGCTCACTTATGCGGCGGATGAGCCCAGCACTGCAGTGGCGCCGCCGCCGGCTGCTGCAAACTTTATCCGCCCGGCAGCGGGCGGGCGGCGCGGCCCCGGGGGGCGGCGGCTCCTTCTAGAACCCGCCGCGCCCCGCCCGATGCTGCTGCTGTTGTCCCGTAGTGCATCGTCACCTGCTGCTCTGGTGGCTGTCTGCCGCCAGAGCCCTAACCTGTGGGTTTGTATTGGGACCCCGGCAACTCTGCAAATGTTCTCTCTGTGCTTTTTATGTGTGCGCCTGTCTCTAGGTGCACACATGTGCAAGCATCCGCTTAGATTACTCTGCATTTTTCCGGTGGTTTCTTGAGGGAGGTAAATCTCACCTCTAGATCTGCTGCTGTCGCTGTGACTTCATTCTATTTATTTATTTATTTTATTTAACATGATATACATATAAAAATCCTTTTCTGTTCTCCCTCACAGTTTAATCTTGCCCCTATCTCCTTGTGCCCCTCGGCCAACCCCGTGTGCCGTAAGGGCAGCGGGGGATCATAGCTTCGTTTTGCTTCAGGCCAGCCTGCTTGTGTCCCGATTTGCCGTATGAGGTTTAACCCATCTACTGTTCCCCTCCCCAGGTCCCTGTGAGCGGTGGCCTTGCAGTAGTGTGCTTCAGCGCTTTGTTCACATCCACCTAACATATTAGATATGTTCACTCTCCATCCCTTGCGTTTGAATTGGATTATTTTGAATTTTGCTGTATAAAAAGGTGACTTAGCAGTATGTGTGATGGAAAGTTTTTTGTCTCTTTGACCTAGATGTTGTTTGTGGCTAATAAACTACTTTGGGAAAACTTACTTGTATGTGACATTTTAAACCTCTAGCAAATACTACAGATGACAAAAGCCAGCTCTAAGACTGTGATTGCTATTCCTTATGAATGGAGACATTTAAAAAAAAGTCCTTGAGTCTTGCTTACTGATGCTCTTCCTTATCTTCAGTATTATACACTGATCGCTAACTGTCGTCAGGCTGATGGCAGCCAGAACTGTGTGTTATTGATCTGGATTGCAAGTTGCCTGTACTCAGCTTTGACATTAAGTTTTTTTATTTTCCACAGGCGGAAACGAAATATTTCAGAAAAGTACATCTTCTTTAAAATGGGAGTTTATGTGTTAACACAGGCGGTGTTTCTCCTTGCACTTTCTAGGTTGTAACAAGGGACTAAGGAGGGATGAAGGGTTCAGGTCCCCTAAGGTGGCTAGCCTGGACCAGGCTGGTGCTCAGCACTGGCAGCAAGTGAATGCTGCCAGCAGAGGCCTCCTCCGATGCCATGAATTTACTGGCCAGAGGACTTTGACTTAGTCTGGGGTATAGGTCTAAGTCAGCCAAGTAGAAGCAATATCTTTGCTGAGGTTTAAATCCCTCTTCTAAGGCAAAAAAGGCCATGAAGGTTTTGGATTAATCCTTGTCTAGGGTGTGACCTGAGTAATTTAAATAGTAATTTTCTGTTGCAGTACCTGTAGAGTGCCTGGGTGAGAGTTTCATTTAGAAACTGTTTTCTGTTTTCTTGTTTCCACTTAAAGGCTTGTATCTGATATATAAAATACAGATAAATATGTATATATATATATAATATAAATGTGCATACATAAGCATACATCTGTTGTACAGAAGGATGCTAACTGCTAGTTACCTACTGGGGCTATTAAATGTTTATATTATTTCTTCAACTAAAGTAGAATGCCTGATGAAGAAATGGAGGTTGGATTATTATACTGAATCAATTTCTTGGATACTGAATCTGTCTGAATTCTGCTAAGCTTAGGTTGCTGAGATGACTTTCTCTGAAATTCAGACTTATCTTGTACCACTTAAAAATCTTGTGCTTAGTCAAATATGCCTCTTTTT
This sequence comes from Eubucco bourcierii, assembly GCA_013396675.1. NCBI lineage: Eukaryota > Metazoa > Chordata > Aves > Piciformes > Ramphastidae > Eubucco > Eubucco bourcierii. The sequence continues at coordinate 113,928 of VWZE01021246.1, read as the reverse complement.
CATTAATGCCTTGTATTTCTTGTCTTAATTTGTAGGAGACCCACCATGAAATTAAGGTTACTCTCGATGCTATTAAAAATAACAAATAAATAGCCAAACACACCTCACCCCACTTCCTCACCCTTCACCCCTCCTTATAAATTCTGTGAGGTGTTTGATGAATATTCTTGCTTTTAATGAACCTGGTGAGGGACTCTTAAAACATTTTCTTCTATACCTGGGAGAGAACAGAGGAGTACAGTCTGAACTTGGTTCGGCCTCAACCATGCTAGAGTTAATTGCACTGTGAACATGAATAGTTAACACTTGTTGATACAAAGCCCTTCACCTCTGGAAAACACTACATATCTCACCCTAAGGAGATGGATAGCATCTTCTGGAACTGATTCAGTTACAACAGCCTTTTGCCAATTAAATGAGAAAAATAGAGCACATTGACGCATCATCAGTGGCTTTGCAAGAGGAAAGGTGCTCATGGTGACGTACACCAGGATGGTTTATCACAGCACTTCCCCAACAGGACAGGTTTTATATTTTATGGTATCCAAACCAGATGTAGAATGACTTCAATGGCCTGCTTTAGGGGGCAATTAAAAGTTCTGGTGGTGATCATAAAGTGACAATAATTTAGTCCCGTGGACTATCTTCATCCTGTGGATTTAGCAGTTTGGAGAAGTTACCTTTTTTTTTTTTTTTTTTTTAATGTGTGAGAATGTGAATTTACCTTATTCTATCTGTGTCTAGCCAAATGCTATTTTGAAAATCAAGGCCACATGATATGAATTTCAAATGATAGTGGTCTTTTTTTCTTCTCTGTTGCTTCCTTTGTGATGGTTGGGAGATTCAAGTGCCTGTTAGAGAGAAAATGCTGGCTTTAAGGACTGCTTCATATGAGATACTACTTCATGTTTACTTTATATTTAAGGTGGTTAGCCAGTCTTCTGTAAACTCTTGGTGTGCAGTTTCATGATACATTTAATCTGCGCTAACATGCAGCTGTTGAAAGGATTGCTTGATCTGACAGAGAACTAGTTATTGTGCTGGGTTAGTTTTCTGTTGTATCAGGTTCCCTGTTTGACTTGCTGCATGGCTGCGTAATTGATAGATCTGATGCAAGTAAGAGGCTCTTCCTGTTAATGCTTTTATAGAAATCTTTTCTGGAGCAGGAAGAAACTGTTCTGATGGCTATCTGTGCATGTGTAGGTTAGAGAGTGAAGAAGAAATTCGTACATTAATTCAGACTGATAGAAGCTGTCCATATACATACCCATTTTGTATATTAGAAATGGATTCCTAACTTAGGACGGGAAGATCCAAACCAATCTTCTGAGAGGAGTTACAGAGATAAGAACTGTAATTGCTGTTAAGGGAGAGCCAGATTTAATTTAGTGAAGACCTGGGAAATCTCTTTCAATGATTTTAATACATTAAGCTAAAATGTGCACTGGATTTTAATATGCATTGCATTTTAATATATATGCTGGAGGGGGTTTATAAGATAGATGTAACTTGGATTAAAAAAATAAAACAAATACTTTGAGAATTGTTATTCAATTTGGGTTTATAACCAAGTGTTTTGAATAAAATAACTGAAATTGATTTCTCTGCATTTATGTCACTTACATATGCAATTTTTTTTCCTCCAATAAAAGCGATAGACTGTTTAAATGGTACAGTGTAAAAACATGAAAATTGAAGAGTCTTAAAACTGTATTTGTACCTTTTACACTGTAGTGAGCCCTACACTTAGTGGACAGGTAGGTGAGACAAAACATTAAATCTAGGTTTGTTTAATTAAGTAATTAACTATTTCGTGGTTTGGTTTCTTCCTTGTTTTGTTTTAAAAAATGTTTCTTACATGGTTATGAATAAGTGCCTCTGCTGTTTTTTTTTTTTAAACTACACTGAAGTCAGTGTTCCACTGCCAGATGTAACTTAATGTTTGTCAGCGTGCAGTGATAATTGTGGAAGGGAGATTCTTGATATGGAAGGATATTGAAGTGTTGGAGTGGGTCCAGAGGAGGGCCACAAAGATGATCAGAGGGCTGGAGCAGCTCTCCTATGAGGACAGGCTGAGAGAGTTGGGGCTCTGCAGCCTGGAGAAGAGAAGGCTTCGAGGAGACCTGATAGTAGCCTTCCAGTATCTGAAGGGGGCCTGCATGAAGGCTGGAGAGGGATTATTTACAGTGTTTTGCAATGACAGGACAAGGGGCAATGGTTTTAAATTGGCAGAGGAGAGATTTAAACTGGATGTTAGGAGGAAGTTCTTTCCAGTGAGGGTGGTGAGGCACTGGAACAGATTGCCCAGGGAGATTGTGGCTGCTCCCTCCCTGGAGGTGTTCAAGGCCAGGTTGGATGAGGCCTTGAGTGAGCTGTACTAGTGGGAGGTGTCCCTGCCTATGGCAGGGGGTTGGAACTAGATGATCTTTGAGGTCCCTTCCAACCTTACCATTCTATGATTCTATGAAAACCAGTGGATTGTCTTTTGATTAGGCTGGGTGCGAGCTTTCATTATAAAATCATATTTTCATCTCTTCTGATGCAACCCACTTTGAAACTTAATTTGGCTACAAACCAGCCAGAATGAATTGGAAAATAAAGAGTTACTGGTACATGATGGATTGTCTGTATTGGCTGCAGCTCATTAAAAAGTTAGCCTTAGTTGAACTGAGGTTGTCATCTAGTTTTGCCTTTCTGAATTTGTGTTAAAAATATTTTGTGGTTCATCACTTCATCAGGTGCAGTGTCGCTAAGTCAAATGTGTTGGTAATTTGGGTAGGATAGTTTACCACTATAGACTGTGCTGTAGATTTTATAGTTCTTGCTATAAATAGCCTGTGAGCCACTGGGGTCTCCTTTGGTGTTTCTACACAATGTTACTTATCTCTTTTTATTCCCCTGCTTCATGTATTTTTCTAATGACTTTTTGACTCTGCTATGTTTATTGTTATCAGAGATCTTTGACTCTGTAGAGAGGTCTCTGTGATGCTCAGAATCCGATGTTCAAGTCTGTGAGCATGGTGTGCACTTTTAAAAAGCCTCTCTATAGTTAACAGTAAAGTTATGGTACTGTTAATCATAGGCTTCTGTTCCATTTACACTTCCATTTTTTACCCCTGTGCTTATTCAGGATGCGGTTTTTTGACTGGGGAAAAAAAGAAGTTGAAGGACTTCCTTATGCAGTAGTAGCTGTGTATAAGCTGCAAATTAGAGCAGACTGTGATCAGTGAAATACTAGCACCTAAAGTTATGGTAAACTTTGATATTTGCTCCTGTAGAGATTCACTTCCAAACATCCTCTATTATGCAGTGTATGAAATTGCATAATTTTTAATAAATAATACTTACTATACTGCAAAGATCTTTATACTGAAACTTTCTATAGAGAGGAATGTGAGCCTGCTTTAATGCTGCTCCAAAAGAAATTCTGCTTCTTATCAATCTTAAAAAGTTACTGCAGCAGCCTAAGCATACTGTACATGCACATGTTAAATACAGCCTTCTTAAAATTAATCATAGCTTAATACATATTGTACCTTGATAGGAAGAGTTTATTATTTCCGAAGTTAAAATTTTAATTTTCAGAAATTTGTCAAGATTTGCTGTCAGCTAATAACCATTTGATGAAACTGTAGAAATATTAAATCCTAATTTAGGATTTTTGTAAGGAGTGGGTTTTAATTAATTTGTCAGAGTAAAGATGGCCATGGTGCAATTTTAAAAACACCTTGTAGAACACTCACAAAGCTGTGTAGCTAATGAGGCTGTGCAGAGCTTGTAGTTAATTATCCACCTTGTCTCCACATGACAGTAATGATATTGGGGGGAGGGGGCTCTGTCTTGGATTTTTTGAATGAAAATGAACTTCCTGCATTGGAAATACCCAGATTGAAGACAAAGCTTAGTTTTCATTGCTTCTGAGAGCTTAGGGTTTGTAAATGATTTGGTAATGAAACTTCATTGTATAATGACTTAAAAAAAAAAAAGTAGTGCAATTGGAAGCAGACTGGACAGGAAGAAGATTAATTGCATTTTACAAGAACCTGAATGTCATGAAAATAAATAAAATTATGCATAACTTGCTTTGGGTTTGTCACAGTAGCAAGTAACTAGCAAATAAAGGTTATTTTAAAATTAATTTGTTAACTGGAAGGGTAAAGGAGCACATAACACATCAGGCTCTTGGCTGGTGCTATGTAATAACTTACAGAAAGTATGCTATGCTTTTCTCCTTTTGGGATCTACTTCTCTCCTTTGTGCTTGGCCCTCCTGTTGCTGTTTTTTCTCCCTCCACTGATCCAAGGCCTTCCTACAGAAAAGGTGCAAAACCTCTGAGAGCTGTAAAGTTCTGGCTCCACAGGAGTTGCTCAAGTACCAGAGGAGGAGCAGTTCTGTTGGTGAGCTTATGGAAATGTGAAGGGATTGCATGATTTTGGTTATCAGTAAGCCTTACTACAGCAAGGCTTTGCATCCTCAAAGTTGGGACCACTGCTTCTGCTAGCATCATCAGGGTACCTTGCTAGCAGGAGCCAAATTCAGACCTGGGAGAGCAGTTTTAGGTTGGATCATGTGTTGATCTGAAATAACATTAGAACTTCCTTACTTTTTTTTTTTTTTCTTTCAGTGAAGAATTGCTTTCCCTTAGGTCAGAGACCAGTTGTTTTTTCCAGAATCAGCTTATCAAATGGAGTTTCTCTTTGTTAAATGAAAGCAAAACCACAGCTGTTCTGACTGGCTTGGAGTAGAAAGCCAGGAAGATCTCCATGCAAAGATGAGGGTGGCAGAGACAGTGGTGGCAAGTGTACGCTGTGTTTCATTTTTGATGCTTTCTCTCTTCCCCGTTCTTCCGTTCTAAAGTAATTCAGAACTATAGGACAGCAGTAGATAGAACCTGGTTCTATTTCCAGTAATAATAAGCAAAATATCAATTATTGGTGTTTAAAGAATGGACCTTATAAATCAAGTTATGTTAATTACTCTTGTTAACTTCTGGGGTTTGTAGAAGTCACTGGAATTCCACTGAGCAGCAACAACAGAGAAGGAATCTGCTTGCAGAATGTGTGAGATAAGTACGTCACAAATTTTTACTGGTGTCCAAAATTAAAAGTGAACTATTTTTAATTTATTTTTTCCATAAAGAAAATTACACTTGACAGAATTTGAAACTACTTACACTGTGTAAATAAATAAACCTTTTTGAATAAGTGGAATTCTACTTCTTTCTACCTTTTGCAGCACAGCCCTGCTGCTAGAATGAAATCTCGAAAGCTCTGCCAGATTTCACTGTTTCTTGCTAAGTTTCAAGGTCTTTGGGTGTGTGTACAGGTTGCATAGGTGAAGCTTGAGGTTGTAAGAATGTCATCATCCAGCAGTGGCAGAATAAGGAAATGCTGGTATAAAATCCTTGAGAGTCTTTGCTTTAGAAATTTTCTTTTTCCCTCTTACATCAGTCTGTGTATTCAGTGTGCTAGGTTCTGTGTGGTTGTGTAGTCAACTCTCTAAGAAGCAGCTACAACATTTTGAATGCTTGTCTCTTGCCTTCTTGCGCAGCATTTGGCTGCTGTCTTTTCCCCTTATCTGCTCTGGTGCTGTGTGGTGGCAGTGCAGCGTTCTCTTCTCTCTGCCACCAGCTTCCTCCTGCATACTGCTTCTGTCTGGAGACCAGGCTGTGATATTTAACATGTGCCTGGAAGACTAGGAGTGCTAAACTAAAATGGCTGGGGAAGTGGGGAAAACAACCCTGTCCTGGGACAGCGGTATTAGTAATGAAGAAAGACAAGAAGAGTATACAGGGAGACACAAGCACTCATGTGGTACCTAACAATGCAGGAGGAACCTAGTTTTCCTTTAAACTGCTGTCAAGTGAGTTATTGATGAGAGTTGGTTGCCTTTCAGGAGAGAATAAATAGTTGGGAGATATCAGCAAATGAGAAGAAGCTTGATGTTCCTGGAGAACTGTGCATGCTTCTTGGCATTTAGGTAGACTTCTGTTGACTGGTGACTGTTTTGTAGCAATTTTCCATGGTAGTGATCAGATGTTGACAATGATGATGAAGATGGTGGGTTTTTAAAGAGTCCCTCTGAACAACTGCCAAGTGAAGTTTTCCAGGATTGCTTTTTGTGACAGTTGTACAGCTTCCTTCCTGGACAAACATAATGAAGTTTAATGGTCTTCTTCATTTGTTAGCTGAAGTATTAAGTTTCTGGCATTGATAGAGTAATATTTCCACTCCTTTGTCCCTAGATATTCGAATAGGTATGTGATTTCACTCCACAAGTTGTTGAAACCTCAGTATGATAAATGAACTGTCTCCGTGAATCCTCTGTCTTTATGATTAACAATTTCTGAATTATTTTATTGGCCTAATTAGTCCTGTGGATGTCTAACTGCCTCTGAGGTATTCTGATCAGAAGTAAAATACAGGTGAAAATTGAGGCTATCTTTTAAGGCTGATAAAATGATTATGTTACATAGCTTTTCAGCTGAGCTGTACTATCACACTTAAAGAGAATTGAGGAGTGGAAGCAGACAAAGTTGGAAGCTTTTCTGTGTTTCACGCTTTCAGGAGTAGTGTGAACTTAAAGGTCTTGAAGGTCAAGATCGATGTTGAATGTTTGGGGATTTTCTTAATAGGAACAAATAATTACTATAGATGTAAGCAAATTATGTGCCAAGTATACCAGAACAGAAAAATGTTTTGTATTTACTTGTTGATCATGATTTATGGCTTGTAAGAGTAATGTGAACAAGATCATAAGCTTGAGCTATTGCTTTAGACCTCTGAGAGGAAACATGTTCAGATTGGGAAGGATTACAATTTAGCTAAAAAGTTGCTTTTCCCTTCTCACTTCTTTGCCCTGAAGATATTTTATTACAGGGACTGAATTTAAACTTATAATTTATTCCTGTTAGTGTCTTGTGCTTCCAGCTTGTGAGCCACTTCAGACTATAATAGGAACTTCATTAGAATTAGATTAGACTCTCCTGATGAAAATTTAATGATGTGATAGCATTTTCATTGCTTCAGCTCTTCCATTGTTTAAAGAGAGAAGCAGGACAAGAAATAGGTAAGGTTTTTTCTTGCATTGTGTGTCCATGATGGACTTCTGGGAGACGTGTTCTGTTGGGGTAAACTAGCTAAAGATGCTTGTAGCTCAGTGCTACAGTATTAATTAGAGATCTTCATGACAGTTCAGTAGCAATACTGCCTTTGTTTTGTTAGATTGTTATTCTTCATTCTAGGAAGAGAATGATGCACTATGTGGTAATATCCAGAAGACTTGCAAAATACTGCATTCATGGTATTAGAATTGTTACAAGTATCTACTTAAGAACTAAATAAGAAACAAGAAATTATGCCAACTAAATCAACACTAGCATTTGTTTGTGATACCACTTCAGAAATGAACAGTAGTTCTCTTTTAACAGCTTTTTGTCTAGGCAGGAAATCTGGTGCAGCATAGCAAATCTTCTGTGTATTTGGCTTGTATAAGATGGAGTTAAGTGATATTCTGCAGAGTTCTGGTAATACCCTTGTAGGGTAGCTTTTGGACTCACAGTGAATACCAGATAGCAAGTTCTCATGTAGTTATACAGAGCTGTTTGCAGTGTGAGCTCTGCCTTCCAGGTACCAAGATTTGTATACATATTGAATAATGATTACTGTATTGATAAAACAACAAGAAGAATTAAATTATCACAATCCATATCTCTTTTCTGAAAATATTTTAATTAAGAATTAACTCTTGCTGTTTATCTTAGGGGGGCATAATAGAGTATTTAAAGATGGTGGTAGAATATATGACAAGAAAGGAAATTTTGTTTTATTTTGGATTTTATTAGGAAAAACTGGTTCTGTACGAGAAGAGTGCTGGAAAAAGAAGTTTGAAAAATAATCCATGAACTTCGAAAGAAAAACTTTATTTCTGATGCGGTGACTGATACTTGGTTTGATAGGATATTACTGCAAATTAACTGCTGGGTTGACTTTTTTCCTTAATACAAAAAGGCAATTTTTAATTTTTTTTTTTTTAGTACTTTGACATTTTTGTTCTCTAGACAGTCATAGCTCAAAATAGCCATTTTTTCCCAAATACATGATTCAGAGGATGTTACTGCAGAGATTTTCTTTGTATTGTTTTGAAAAACACACAGCTGAATGAGGTTTGGACAGACAGGTAAGAACGAGATTGGAAGCAGTGGTAGCTTCAGCCCTGCTGGACATGTCTCAACTTGGACAAACTAAACTTGTTCAGGATTTCTCTCATAACAGCGAAAACCTGACATCATTGTTCCCTTACAAATTGCCTATCCAAATTTGTGGTTTCAAGGATCATAGAGAAAACAGGCTACATAAGAGTTTTACAGGAAAATCTTAACAGTAATACTTCAAGTATTAAAACAACCAAAAAAGCACTTTAGAAATGCATGTATCAGGAGGCAGTTATTACTCAAGGGCAGTGTCCAGTCAGATACAAGAGAAATAAGAAATATCAGGAGAGTGAAAAAATAAACCCAGAAATAACCAACAGAAGATAAAGTAACTGAAGTTAGGCAGAAATTCAATAGAGGGCACCAACCTGCACTTAGTACTATTTGGTTGCCTGTACATTTATATTATGATTTGGAGCAAATGGAAGTTTTACAGTGAATTCCCTCTCCTTGATCTTCCCCACAGAGCTTTAGTTTGCTTTGCAGAGTGACTCTTGTCACTCCTTCTGGAGGAACCTTAATTGGAAGTCTTGCTGTAGCAGAAACATACTCTAACCCCTGGAAGACGTAATGGTTCAGAGAAGTCCTTGGGTATTTTCAAAACACAAGAGCAGCTGGGATGTTTGGTCCAAGAAACAAGTGTATGCCTTATCTGAAGTAAAACTCCAAACCCAAATATATCATAGGGGCCTCAACATTAACTGAACCACTCCCTTTATCTAATCCCATTTCACCGAAATTTACAGACATAGACACAGCTAAGATACTAAAGAAATGCTAGCGTGGAACCAATTTGTAATATCCAAATAATCACCAAGTCTGCCTTTTAGCATGGACACTTTTGCTGGAGTTGCTTCCCAGATTGAAGCCCCAACCAAGCATTTTTCTACTGTTCTACACAAAGATAACACAACAATTTTTTTCAAACCATGGAGTTACAGAATTATTTGGGTTGAAATCATCCTCTATAGATCACCTAATCCAATTCTCCTGCTCCAATAGGGTTGGCTAAAGCAGGCTTCCATGCCAGGTTTTGAGTATTTATACAGATAGAGACTCCATAAGCTCTCCAGGCAACCTGTTGTAGTGTTTGATCACCCTCATAGTAAAAGGTTCTTGTGTTTAAATTGAGGTTGAAAGTTAATTTGTGTCCATTGCCTCCTGTCTTGTCTAAAGGCACTACTGAAAAGAATCCAAGTCTATTTTCCTCATTCTCTGCCATTATGTATGATGAGATCCCTGTGAGTCTTCTTTTCTCCAGACTGCATAGTCCCAGGTCTTAGTCTCAAAAGATGCTCCAGTCCTGTAATCATCTGTTTGACCACACACATGCTTAAGTTTTGCAGACTCACAATTGAAGTACAAAGCCGAGAAATATTACTGTTAAGATTTTCGTTTGAAACTCTTATATTCACTGTTCTCTCTATGGTAAAACTCTAGATCTTTGAAACCACAAATTTGGATACACAATTTATAAGGGAAGAATGATGTCAACTTTTCCTTGTCTTCTAGACAAGGTTTGGTTTCAATTGAGATTTATTACCCAAAGCTCTTTGTTGTGCAGCTGGCTGAACAATAATAACTTACTGATTTATTTTAGCAGCTTTTCAATGAATGCAGAAGGAAAGGTACTTTATGTGGTACATGTGTCAGAGTGTTTATGCTTTTCAAGGTCAATAAAGGAAAAATGAAATGCCCCTCCTTTCTGCAGGACTAATTAGGTAGAAGATCTCTCACATTTCTCATAGAAACCCCCTCTTCTGCAAAAACAGTGGAGATGTTCCTTTTTCTTTTTGATAACAGATAGTGTGAAGTCTGTGACTCTTAAAAAAAAAAAAAAGTTGTTTTAGTATAAGGAATCAGAATTGTGTAAAATATACTTTTAGATTTACCTGGTAAGAATAAATGTAGTATTCTCCAAAGATGTGAGCAAAATCCACGTAGTTTTATCAAACAGAAACTGTCAAGGCCTTTTACACACACTTCAGGTAGTTGGTTTTTTCTCCTGTGTAGCATTGTATGAATGAAGAGAAAAAGTATCAATTAGGAGAAAACCAAATCAAAAGCAACAACAATTGAGACCTGTTATCGATGTAGTCTTTTACGTAACCACAATGTATTAAAACAAGAACTCTGCATTACACAGATGTTCATTTGTAAGGTTTTTGCTTCTGCGATGTTGAGTGCAAGTTATAAGTGCGACTGTACCAAAAAAAATTTTTGAATAAAGAAGTTTACATTATTACCTGAAAATCTGACCTACGTTATGAGGCTGAATGGATAATAGCATGGCAGGCAAAACCCATTTTAGTGTTTGTAAAGTTCTTAAACTAAGTGGTGTCCTTTGCGTCAACTCTTTTACATGCCTTTTGTTGGGAAAATGCAGGATGAGTAGAGATTTGTTGTATTCATCCACGTGGAGTACAGTACATCCACATTTCTCCTTATCACACAATGACTCCAATGTGACTACAACAGGAGCTGCCAGCCAGGCATCTGTGCAGAGCAGCTGTGCTGCCAACCATGCTGCAAGAGCAGCAGAAGTGTGGGTGAGAAAGCTTGCTGCAAGTTCTTTGGCTGCATCTTTTTCTGTTTGTTTTTCCCGAACGAACTTTCAGTGTGAGTGAAGTTGGATTCTCTTTCATTTTTTAGGAAGCCAGTGCAGGTTACAATACTGCATTAGTTTTGACTAGTGTTAACTGGAGAACGGCTCTGGTGGATCCTCAGAGCTTTGCTTCCCCCTTTTTTGTCTTGTGTACCAGTGTAACATCTTACAATACCTCTTACACATGTACCAGTGTTACCTGTGGCTCAGTTCTTTGTTTTGACCTCAAGAAGTCTTTCAGAGAACCTTTAAAGATGATCCGTGCTAGTGCTAGTGTATTCATTTACATAATCTAAGGTAATGACAACCTAAATAGCAGATCTTCCCTTCCTCCTCACCTGCCCCAGCTGCTGAACTCAAATGGATTTTTTTTTATTTAGTTATTTTTCATCATGTCCAAAGAAACAAATGGTACTCATTGTTCAATGGCACACATATATTCTAGACCATAATTTTTGTGAATTCACAGGTTACCTTTATATGCTGAACTTGGCTTTTTTTATAGCTAAGTTCAGTTTCACACTGTTCAGTTCATTACCTTTTACAATGCAGTATTTTACATTACTTCATCATCACAACATTGGAGAAATGACAGTGAAGGGAGTAAGTGCACTACATGTATAAAGTGATGTTAGAATACTCCAGACAATGGGAATTATGAGGAAAATGTAAGTTCTGAAAACTGGGACAGAGTTACTTTTCTTACATTTCACATTTGATGCCCGTTTAAGTTGATACAATCTAGTTTCAAAGTAGCATATTTTATGAGAGATTCAGTGTGTTTTGGGGTCCGAACTGAATGTTTTTACCTTTTGTTAATTTGTTTGTTTAGGTTCATCTGTCTTTATTCATTTGTCACTGTGTGGTGTTTGTCCCTGTACCCTTCTATTTTTTAGCAAATGTGAGTGAGGTAATTTTGTGGTATGTGCAAAATAAATTCTTCACCAAAGAATGACATCTGTTTACTGCCAAGAGTTTGTTAATCAAACTCACAAGACACTAAGGGGACAGACTCTTTTAGGGATCCTTGGCAAAGTGATGATACCACTAAAATTAAAACTTTATTTTCTTAACAAGATATTAAGATTAATGTAGCACAGAACTTGTGATTAGAATGGCAGAAGTTTCCTACAAGCAGAATACAACTCAATTTAGGAATTGAAATTGCTTGGATCCTAACTTGACTTTGGATTTCTAATCACCCAAGGAATACAGCATTTCTAATCACTCAGACCCTCTGCAGGTTGAGTCAAATCTTAGTACAGGGTTTACTCTTTCAATGTAACAATCAGAATCTAAACTCTAAAGTAATATGAAAGCACGTCAATCAATTGCTTAGTCATTGGAGGAAACAAATGACAGTGGAGACATCCCTGGTCACTGGAGTCACAAGTGTCTCTGTCCAGCAGCAGCTTCAGTCAGAAAGTTCCCCATTCAGAACTTTTAACTGCTTGATTTTATGGGCAATGATCTGTGTGCTGTTAAGATTACATGTTCTGTGATGAGGTCATCACCACCACTGGATTAACTCGGTACCTGGGACCTTCAAGACTAGTAAGGAAAGAGGTAATTGGCTTGGTGACCAGCAATCTTGAGGCCAGTAGAGATGGGAAGAAGTCCATTTTGCTTTGTCTACTTGGTTCACAGGACATTCTCAGGGTGTGATAGAAGGGGAAAGGGAATGAGTATTTGACCCACTCAGTCACAGTTAATGACTGCCTAATAAAATGATGTTAATTATGCTAGCCACATTACCAGCAATCAGGAGCAGGGAGTACCAGCCACACCAGTCTTATCTTGATATCACATGGCAAATTCCAGTTCTGGTGATTGCAGATGTTGGAGTTGTGATGATTGTGGATTCTTTCTATATAAACTTTTTTTTCACTTAAAAATAACACCTGTCATGAAGATGTTTGAGATGTGGAGCAGAGCAAATAAATTTAATCTTGAATAGTGTTTATAATACAAGGTTTGCCTACGCAGTCTAATTTGAGTTGCTGTAGTTCACTTTCAGCTTCTTTATTTAGATGACTCATCTATTTTAAATGAAAAGTCAGGGAGAAGATAACACCTGCTGGGAGTGGACTGCTTTTGTTTAGGTTTTTCTTACCTGCTGTACTGCTGACATTTCCTTGGTGTAGATTGCTAATGAATGGGAAGATGGTCTCATACCGGATCTGGAAATATATCAGGCTGTCTGTGAACTTCGAGACTGGCATATAAGAGGACTCAAGGCCATGGAGTACCTAGTTTAAAGATAATTTTGGTGATGACATGAAAATCTGTGTTAAACTGCCTGGTTGTTTGGCATCACTCCACCTTCCTTTACAGCACACACTTTTCTTTCAGTGTGAAGTTCCAGGGTGTGTTTGGAGTATGTACAGCTCCCTATCCAAACACAGGCAAAAAGAGAGGCATCGTGTTTGCTGCCTGTTTCTGACGCACTTGTAAAAGTAGAACCTCAACTTCCTTATCATAACATTTTATCTTAACCAAAAGACCAATTCCTTCATAAATACCTTCTTTTAAAAAAAGGTCAAGAACATGGTTTTTGGGTTTTGTTGTTTTTTTTTTTTAATGTATCTTATTTAAAGTTTTCCAGTGTTGAAACGCAAGGCTGTCAGATAGGTCCATGTTTTTTTTTACTGCATTGCTGTCACTTTAAACACTAATGATGGTAGTACAGTGGGATAAAACCATGCTTTAAATATTGTATATTGGCTTGGAAAATTGGTAAGGGAGCTGTGATACTGACTTACAACTGTAGCTTTGAAGGCAGGACTGTGTAAAATATGGGACAAAAGTGTATAGGATAACAATGTGCCTGTCTAGTAGTGCGACATGGCTTTATTTCTGCTGAGCTTCAACAGAACCTGATCTTGATCCACCTATAAGTTCTTGTTTCTGCCATGTGCTTAACAAACAGAGCAGCTATGTTTTTGGCAGTTTATTTTACTTGTTTCATCAGAGTTGCACTAAATAAAGCCTCTCTGACAGAGACAGAAATAAATAGAATCTTTCAGGATAGAGTTTAACATTGGCACTTGGTGAACTCTATAGGAAAAGTCAGGGTGGAAACAGGAGAGGACAGTTGTGAGTTTGAAGGTAATGGGCATTGTCTCTATTTTTCTTTCCTTGCTTTCCAAACCTTGTGCTTATTGTCAGCTTTACTTAAATGTGCCAAACATAGTTAACTGTCATCCTTGGACTTTCCAATCTGATCTTACTGTGTTGATGGTGTTGTACCAAGCTGAAAAGTGCTAAGTTCTGGTAAGTCTTTGTACTATTTCTGTGGGGTTTTTATATGCTTTCTGTGAAGTGAAACACAGAAAACTGCCATTAGATTAGTCATTTTGATTGGCAAAGACCTTTAAGATCTGTGTCCAATGATTATCTAGAGCTACAAAGTCTGGTGCTAAATGATGTCCCTTAGCACCACATATCTTTATCTTTTAAACATCTCCAAGGACGGTGATTCAACCACCTTCCTGTGAAGACTGTGCCAGTGTTTGATAACCCTTTCAGTCAAGAAGTTTCTTCAGATCTCCAGTCTAAACCTCCTCTGGTGCAACTTGAAGCCATTTCTTCTTCTTACTAGGAAGAAAGGACTAACCACCCACTGCACTGCAACCTCCTTGCAGGTGTAGAGAATAGTAAGGTCTCCCCTCAGCCTTCTCTTCTCCACACTAGACAATCTCAGTTCTCTCAGCCACTTCAACAGGTTTGTTGCCCACCTTAACATCTTTCTTGTAGTTGGGGGCTTGAAATTGAACACAGTACTCAAGGTGTGGCCTCACCAGTGCTGAGTACAGGGGGAAAATCACTTCTGTATTCCGGCTGGTCACACTATTCCTGATACAGACCAGGATGCTACCAGCTTTCTTGACCACCTGAGCACACTGCTGGCTCATATTCAGCCATCTGTTGATAAACGCCCCCAGATCCTTTTCTACTTTCCAGCCACTCTTCCCCAAACCTGTAGTGTTGCATGGGTTTGTCATTCTTGGCTTTGTTGAGTCTTAAGCAATTGGCCTCAGCCCATGGATCCAGCCTATCCAGGTCGCGCTGTAGAGCCTGCCTACCCTCAAGGATATCAGCAACTCCCTCTCAGCTTAGTGATATCTGCACACTTTCTGACGGTCCACTCAGTCCCCTGGTCCAAATAATTGATAAAGATGTTAAAGAGAAGAGCTCCCAGTGCTGAGCCCTGGATGATTCCACTTGTGACTGGCCACCAGCTGGATTTAACTCCATTCAGCACCACTCTTTGGGGTTGACCATCCAACCAGTGTTTTTCCCTACTCATCCTAGCCGTGAGCAACCAGTTTCTCTAGGAGGATGCGTGTTGAATCTAGGTAAACAACATCCACAGCCTTTCCCTCATTCATTAAGCAGGTCACCTTGTCATAGAAGATCAGGTTTGTTAAGCAGGAGCTGCCCTTCATGAACCCCTGGTAGCTGGACCTGATCATCTGGTTGTCCTGCATTTGCTGCATAATGGCACTCAAGATTATCTCTTCCAAGACCCTCTCTGGCACCAAGGTCAGACTGATAGGCTTGTAGTTCCCTGGATTGTTCCTCCAGCCATTCAGAACTGGTGACCATATGTAATAGCTCTTGAGAAGACTACTGCTGTGTGAACTCAAATAATTAAAAGCAATTCTGATGGTTGTGCTGCACAGAGAGTAGTATGATACAGAGTGCCTGGTTCACAGCATGAAGGAATAGGTTGGCTGTAAGGACATGCTTATGCTAGAGGGAAGGATGGCAGCAAAAATGTGAGGACAAAATGAAACTCTCAGACTCACTGCTATTGTGATATGGGAGTAGTAAGCATCTTGAGGTGGACAAAAATATCATTATTTCACTACTGACTTGTGAAGCTGGCAAATTGAACTTATCTGTAGCAGGAAAATGACTTCCAGTAGTGGAAAACCCCCTCATTCTTACAAAGCTGATGTTTTGACCGCTGGTAATCCTTTATTTTGTTCTCTTGCAGTAGACAGCTGGATATAAAGATGTTGTGGTTTATTGAAGCCGAGCTTTCATTATCATTTATCTAAGTACATACTAGATGCTAAAATCAGTCTGTGCCTTAATTATGCTGTAGTTAGTATGTTCTCTGCTCTGAGGATTTTGGAGGATTTATGAGACTCGGCATACCTGAAGAAGTCATGACTTCTGATAAGGAATGGTTAGCTGCAACCTGTTCTGTGCAATCATTTTCAGTGACCTTAATTCGTTATGCTAAATGGTTGTCTGTAACAATTTTGTTCCACTATATGATAGTGAATTACTTATATATTCATGTTTTCTCTCAGCTGAAATGATTATCTGGGTAATCTTGTTTATAGCAGCTACTCTGCTGGAACACTTCACATTTGTATTTGTTCAGTAGACTAGAGAAAGTCATGTCTTTATTGACACAAAGAGTCTTCTGACCAGATGGGAAAGCTGCAGATTTTCCTTCTCTTTATCCGTGTTTGTTCAACTTATGAGCCAGATGAGGAGGGGGGAACATCTTTTAAAAGGAAGGAGAAATTTAGCCACCAAGTGCCTCACGCCTGTTTCAGTAACTGAAACTACTTCTTCGAATGGGTGTTATATGTAGATCTCACTGAGAACATCAGTGGCACTGATTGCCTTTTCTATTGAAATACTGTATTGTGTAGAGTATTTAGAAGGCAGGAGCAAGATGAAACCAAGTGGACTGGCTTTATTCCAAACATAGAAATCTTTTTGCATTGTAAGTGTGTCATATTCTTGTGGTGAAGGATATCCCATTGCAAGTCATCTCTATCTGAGGAGAAAACATGGTGTCAGAAATTATGTGGCCAGCAGGAGTAGGGAAATGATCATGTCCCTGTACTTGGCAGTGGTGAGGTGGCACCTTGAATACTGTGTTCAGTTTTGGGTCCCTCACTACAATAAAGACATTGAGATGCTGGAGCTTGTTGGAAGAGGAACAATGAAGCTGGTGAAGGATTTAGAGAGCAAATTCTGTGAGAAGTGGCTGAGAGAGTGGGGGTCATTTAGCCTGGAGAAGGACATGCTGAGTAGTAGAGAGTGGTAAGATCTCCTCTGTTTGAAAGGAGGTTGTAGCGAAGTGAGTGTTGGTCTTTCCTCTCCAGTAATGAGCAATAGGACGCCTGTTCTACCTAAACATAAGGAAAACTTTACTTTGAGGGTGGCGGAAAGGTGGAATAGGCTGTCAAAGAGGTTGTGAAATCTCCTCTGGAGACTAAAAATGCATCTGGATATGTTCCTGTGCAATCTAATCTAGGCATACCTGCATTAGCAAGGGGTTTGGATTATATGATCTCTAGAGGTCCCTTCCAACCTCTACTATTCTGTGATTCTATGATGGGAGGAAAAGACCCCAGGTTGTACCAGGGCATGTTTAGGTTGGGTATTAGGAAAAGTATCTTCACAGAAAGGATTGTCAGGCATTGGAACAGGCTGCCCAGTGTGGAGTCACCATCACTGGAGGTATTTAAAAGGCGTGTGGATACGGTGCTTAGGAACATGGTTCACTGGTGGAATTGGCAATGCTGGGTTAATGGTTGAACTCGATGATCTTAACGATCCTTTTGTACCGAAACAATTCCCTGGTTTAGTGATGGACTTGGCAATGCTAGGTTGATGTTCGGATGCAATAATCTTGAAGATCTTTTGCAACCTAAATGAAGCTATGATTCAGCTCTTTAAAACAGTCAAGTTTTCACTCTGGTGTTGTCTGAATAATTTCTCTATGTGTTTGTTTTTTCCCTTCCTGTTTGTTCTTTATGTGGCCTTTATATACAAATCTATTTTGAAAGTGAAGATCTGGTTGTTTCCTGTAAGTACTGGCATAGGTGGAAAAGATACACTAAGGCAAATCTTGGGTTTGTATCCTGTATCCTTAGAGTGAAAAATTTGGTTTCTTCTCCTTGCATGCAGTTGTGTAGCCAAAGTAATGAGACAATTTGTGTCCCAATATCTACTGAATGAGAACTTCATTGAACTAATGGCTTACTCAAACTGACTTTGTGGTTTCTTCCTTGAAATGTATTATATCTTTTTTAAAAACTCTCTTAATTCTTTTATTGCTTACATTACTGAAATTTTTAAAGGCTTTGTTCTGTAAGCAGACAGAACAGGACATGTCAATATTTGTCTGTGACC
Source organism: Eubucco bourcierii (assembly GCA_013396675.1). Lineage (NCBI taxonomy): Eukaryota > Metazoa > Chordata > Aves > Piciformes > Ramphastidae > Eubucco > Eubucco bourcierii. The sequence continues at coordinate 95,944 of VWZE01021246.1, read as the reverse complement.
GCATCCTGCAAAAGCATGACTAGTTAGTCCTGTTGAGGCTGGTTTTTTTTTTTGAAGATGAGCTCAGAATTTTGTAATGAAATTCACACATTAAGTTAAAAGCTTTGTGATTTGAGTGAAAATGTCATGTGAACAAACAATGCATGAAAATAGCTAAGCACATAGCAATTAAAACACAGACAATAACTTCCAGTCATGAGGTATTGTTGATGCTGTTTTCAGATGTGCAGAGGGAAAAGCTCTCAATTGTTCTTAAGTCGGCTGGTAACTGAATCCATGTTTGTAGAGCTTGACAACGAAAGGCTTTTTGTTCACAATTTATATTCATCAAGGACATGCCAATTACTGAGCATAAATAGGACACGGTGTATGAATAAGGCAGTATAATGCGTTGCCGAATTCGTAACTTAGCAGATATTAATAACTTATATTAAAATATTTAGAATTAAAGGTAGAATCTACTCATTGGGGGATTTTAGATTTTTGCATGAATGAGCACAATGTAATTACTCTGAGGAAGCACATATTGCCGTATTTGATGTGGCATGAAGATGTACGGAACTCTTTCTGAATATTACTTGCAATCATTTCTCTAATTTAGTGAGGCCATACTGTCAAGGGCAAAGCCATTAATATGTGAGAAGACCTTGTTATACTCCTACTGTTGACAAATAAAGCATACTAAACAAAAATTATTCTAATGCTTTCCCCAAAATTCGTTCAATTCTGTGCCTCGCTGTCAGTGTAGTTGTATGACATGTATCACAGTATCACAGTATCACCAGGGTTGGAAGAGACCTCAAAGATCATCAAATCCAACCCATCACCACAGACCTCAAGACTAGACCATGGCACCAAGTGCCACATCCAAACGCGCCTTGAACACCTCCAGGGATGGTGACTCCACCACCTCCCTGGGCAGCCCATTCCAGTAGCCAATGACTCTCTCAGTGAAGAACTTTCTCCTCACCTCGAGCCTAAACTTCCCCTGGCGTAGCTTGAGACTGTGTCCTCTTGTTCT
>VWZE01021246.1:80961-94661 GCA_013396675.1 Eubucco bourcierii | reverse complement strand
GGTGTCAATCAGCACCCCCAGATCCCTTTCTGTTTGGCTGCTCTCCAGCCACTCCGACCCCAGTCTATAGCTCTGCATGGGGTTGTTGTGGCCAAAGTTTTTTTTGAAGATGAGCACCTGGCACTTGGATTTATTGAACGCCATCCCCTTGGACTCTGCCCATCTGTCCAGGCGGTCGAGGTCCCACTGCAGAGCCCTTCTGCCCTCCAACCCAGATCTGCATGTCAAGTAAGCATGGCTGACTTTTGTTGATGGGCCATTCAGCAATGTACATCTTCTTACTTTTGATGCAATACTTTTGTGTTCTGTGCTGTCTACCAGAACTGGCATGCTATTTGTAAGATGTTACCCTAATCAGTAAGAATGAGCAGGAAAACAGGTGAAATTGTGGATTTGGCACGTACTATTGTCTTGCTGTTTTTCTGTTCATCACATGGTGGGAATGAAAACCTGGTTCAATAGGAACTAACCTGAAAAAACAGACAGAAGTAAGATTTGATAAAGCACACATTCATCACCCCTCTGTTGATTTGTATTAACAGCACAAGTCATGCTCTTAATTAAAACTAATGTGTCTGAAACCAAAAGTGTAATGGTTCCCAGACTATGAAATACATTGAGGTGGTGGATGTGGCTTGATAAATACACACGTTGTTTTAAGTTGTCAGCTTGGGCATTTTTTGTGGAGTACAGAGTAGAAATCATTGGGGGGTTTCTCTGAGAAATGTTGCAAGCTGTCTTGCTACTAGTGGGAAGGTATGCAAAGGTATGCATGTAGGAAAAACACTGAGAGAGGGTAAACAGCAGATTTTAATTTCTTCATCAGTATGGGGTTCTCATGTTGGTCAGTGGTTTAAACTCCTGTTATATTAAAACTATATTTCTTTTCTGCTCTTTTTTAGGTAGCGGTGCTACAGCAGTTGTCCAGGCAGCACTATGCAAACCCAGGCAAGAACGTGTAGCAATAAAGAGGATCAACCTAGAAAAATGCCAAACCAGTATGGATGAATTACTTGTAAGTAAATCAGAGGGAAACACATGACATGGAAACTGCCTTCTATTTTGATTTTTGATTGGTCCAAGAGTGAGGGTTGAATTTTATGCAGGGTAATAGTGAGAAAAGGATTTGAAAGTAAACTGAAAGATTATACTAAATATTTTACTAATGTATGTTTTCTAATGCCACAAATCCAAGAAGTGGTGGTGTGAATCTTGGGATAATCAGCTGTTAAGAACTGTGGGAAGAACCTTACCACTTGCATTCTAGTGACTTGATTTTCAAGAGATTATTGTTTGAGTATCTGTCTTTGCTTAATACTGAGAAAAGATACATTTTCCTTTGGTTAAACACTGACTAAAAATAGAAAGGTAGAATTTAGTGCGTCTCCTTAAAATGTCTAAAGCGCCAAAACATGGCGAAAAGCTAATTGTTGGATGGTTTTGCAATGATAATTTTTGATGGGAAAAGAACAAATGGCTACACTGCTATCTCTGCAAGGAAACTCTTGATAAAGCTAGTAACATGCATTTATCCAATAGGCCGTAACAAGCCAGCTGAGGAATGCTGTTTGTTTGGGTAACTAATCAGAGGAAGAGGGACCTGTAAGAGGCCCTTTGTTAAAGGGACCGTGAGAGTTTTGCCTCTGCGCTGGTTACGCATTCCAGACAGAGTTGCAAAGCCCTGCTGAAAAACAAAATGTGTTCCTTTCTAGTGCTCCTAGTCAGGTGCCTGTAAGACTAATGCATATTTATACATAGGCAGCATAACAAGAGTTGAAGGACACAAAACCATTCTAAAAGTGAGAACACTCTCTTCTGTTCCACAGGTTATACTACTGCCTAGAGACTGGGGGCTTTTTCTAATGCAGAAATTCCTGCCTCTGAAGGAAATGATCTCCTCAGCAGGGAATTGCCAGTGCAAAAGATATCTTGAATTTGATACAGAGGGTATGGTCCATCCATTTTTTTCAGATAAAATGGCTTTTTTTACAGTGGAGGACCCATAATGCTCTTCCCCTGGTGTTGATAGCATTTGCCTTCAGTTTATGTAACAGCTTCCATGGGACATTGTTGTGGTTTTTAAAGGTTTGTGATAGTGGAAACTACCTCTGAGTAGTGAGACTTTTGACAGGTAAAAACTCAAAAAAATTCTTTCTAAACCGTGTTAAGAAAGAGAACAACCCAAGGTGAAATGCTGTGCATGATGTAGTAACATCTGCATTCCAAAAAGAACATTTCTGTAAAACCAGAAGTACTAATAATTGTAATATAAAATGTCAAAATGTAATTATTTTAAAAATTATTTTCATTAGAATTTGAACTAATTGGAAATTAAGAATTAAAAAGTTAAAAAAAAAAACCACCAGACAAAACTGCTGAAAATATGCAAGAAGTAGTCTGGGTGGGCTGGAGAAATGACTGCAGTTAGTTCCCAGCTTATACAAAGTTACCTTAGCAAGTGCTTGAGTATTTTTATTGCTGATATGTCTCCACTGTCTGCCAGATCAGGCAATAGGTCTTGAATTTTTGGTCCATATTGCTTTCTTTTAGTATGAAGATAACTGTCCATACCGTCTTTTTAATTTTTTTTTAACATAAGTCAGTTTCTGCTTTTCTGTGTTCAGATTTTGTTTCTTTTATTTGTTGATCTGTTTCAATCTGAACATAAATTCTGTTTTTCTGAGTTTCTGGTTGGAAGGGGAAAAAAAAAAAAAAAAAAAAAGAAAGGCTATGTATGATTCCTTTTATATGTGCATGCACACATGTAAATGCATACACAGAAATTTTTTTTTTTTCTGTGAGGGGAAGTACATTTATTCTGATAATTCTATTAGATTTCAAAATTTGCAAAATTAGAAAAGGCCATTACTGACCTTCAAAACTATTGTTGCAGTTGTACTAACATCGTAATTTCAGTTGATAACACTTAGATTGTTTTGTGTTTTCTAACACTGTTTTTGAGTTTGCTCAGTTTTTGGTCACTTACTTTTCTGACCAAGCAGTTTACAGTGACACAGGGATGTTCTGAAAGTCTACTCTCTGAACACACTGTTTTGTAAAATCTGCTGCTAAGTGCTTAGGAATTGTGTGCAAAGGCACACTTTACAAGGTCTCAGCTCTATGGCCTTTAGAGAAGTGGAAGGTGCAGCAAACTTGGTGCCCATGTAAGCACAATTAGAATTTGGGACAGTATCAGTTAAAACAGAAAGGCAGTGTGGGAGGGAGTTTAAATAATACTAAGGTTACACAAACTGCCAAATTCTTGAAATTCAATACTCCCTGTCCTCCAATGTCCTATGTTCTCACTATTGTAAGCTAAATGTAACTTAACCCCATGAGCCAAGGAAAAAGATCCTGTCCTTAGTATTGTCTTAGTGGGGTATCTTCTCCCATCCCATTACCTCCAGTTTTTTAAAACAAATGCCAAACTCAACACTACAAACCGATGGCTTACATGGTTGAATAGATATTTTAAACTATTTGCATTTTTGCTCTGGATAGCCCTTTGAGACAGGCTGGCTGGATGAGCCTCTTGCATGTTGTGCCAAACCCTGGGTGTCAAATAGCCATGCCCCAGGTGTTGGTGGAGGAAGCCCTGAAAATGCACCCATAGAGCTTTGACATTTGCCTGGTCACTGTTGTGCTGGACCCAGCCCTACAGCTGAGCAGTGGAAGGAGCTGTCTTGAGGTTGCTTATTAACTGCGTCACCCATTTTCCCTTAGGGCCCGCACACATTTTTGTGTAGCTGCGCAGTGAAACTGGATCAGGAATAATCTGACTGAAAAGAAGTCACCTTTTAACCTCAGTGAATTTCCTGATGCAGTGCACAAATGCCTGTGTTAGTGACAAGGGAGGGAGAAGCTGCAGGGAGAGAGAGAGACTTCAAGTTTTAAGTCTTGTTACAACTTCTTTGCAGTTCAATGTCTAAAGTGACATGAATGTGATTGAGGCTCTGGCATATTCTCCTGGACGTCCTGCTGCAAGCTTGTCTTTTGGCAGTGTATTTTAAGCAGCTGCTTTTCTCTCTCACCTTAGTGTAACATGGGCTTCAACCAAATAACTGAAATTTGTGGAGGCTTTTACCATTCGGTGTGTAACAGAGGCTCTTCAGCACTGGAAGTCTGAAATTAATACTTTCCTGACTAAAATGTAATCATCCCTTATCTCCCATGGGTTGCTTTCTGTTTGTTTATTTTGTTTCAAAGACTGTCTCTGGAAACAAAGTCACAAAAGCTGAGACGCAAAATGCCTTTGACCATGGCTACTGTATACATACATGGCCACTATATACATACATTAACTCAATTCTGGCCAGTAAGTTGATGCAGGCAGGCAAAGTATTCAGAGCACTTTAACCTAAAAGCTAGTGAAGCTTACCACAGTCAGTTAGTTACATTTCTGCATTGTTAGCATGTGACTAAAAAAATCTGAGGTGGTTTTTTTGCCCAATAGTGGCAGGTAGTCTTTTGAGCTGTCTTTATTTTACCAGCATGAAACAATAATGAAATAAAGTAGTTATAAAGAGATAGAGATTTACAGTTAAGATTTGGTATGGATAACTGAAGTAAGAAACTAAGGCAGCAATTTGATTTGTGTTTAAAATGTCTTCTAGGAAAGGGAAGTGTGCCCCGCATAACTTTCTTCTGTTTTCCACATATTGTCTCCCAGGGAAAATTTTGCAAGTACTATTTTGCAAATTACTGTTATTCAGGCTTATTTCATGAGTATCCAGATATTCATTCTCCTGTAGTTCAGGGCTCAGAAGTTGATGAGGGAAGAAGACTTTTGACAACAGGGCTAAATGAGATGTGTGTCAAAATACAGCCTAACTTAATAGTAACCAACATGTAGTTAACTTTTTATTAGAAGGAGGGTGTGATCTCAAACGCATTGCAAATAACAACAACAAAAACCTGCTTTCAAGTACTTGCTGAATTTAGGTTAAAAGTTATGGCATCTGTGGCAGGACCATAGTGCCTGTCCTGAGCTTGTAATGTGTCCACTTGAAAACAATTGTTTTTCAGGGAGGGAAATGAGTTAGAAATTTGTTCTTTAGCTGTACTGGCTCACTGACTAATTCAGCCTCTAGGAGCATGTCCTCTGGCACCAGAGATGGATCAGGTTTGTGTGTCCAGAGATGGAGAAGTGAGGTTGTGGGAGCTTAAGGCCAAACTGTCCAGTAAAAAGGAAGCATAAACACTCCAACATAAAGGAGTCTCAGGATAATGAATGCTACTGGAAAGGTGTTACAGAACAACCATATGAAAGAATGAATAGAAAAACTACTCTACTTGAAAGAACAGATACAAGGCAGTCATTCTTAATGTCTACAGCTGTGGTGTGTCATAGATGAGATTACATGGTAGTGCCAAGTTGTGCATATGTTGGCAACTCTATGCTCCTCTAGTCAATTGTTTCCTCTGACTTTTGGTCTTTAACGTTGCTTTTTCCTCTTACACTTCTGTGATTATGTGGCTCTGGTGTCCTCCTGTCCATCGCACAGTAACTGAGCCAGTGGTGCTGTGTCCTTTGTCCAACAGCTTCTTTTCTCACCTGCTCCCATTCTACTCATTTTATATCCCTTTTAAACAGGAAAGCCTATAGGCTTTGATCTTACCTTGTGTTTTGTTGTCTAACTTATACCCACACCAACTCTTGGATACTGCTCACTCTTCATTGCCTGCTCTGAATTTGGGAATTTAACAGTAATTTCTTTGCTGCTCTCAGAGGAAAATTGATGCAGTTATGCCTGTGTCGCCTGGACAGACCTTCCTCATATTCCTTGCAATAATGTTTTGTCTTGCATGCAGATTTATAGGCAAATTGGTATGTTTGGTTCCTTGATGCGTATTCTGTGCATACTTCAGTTACGTTGCAGTATTTCACTTTGGAAATTAAACTTCGTCTCAGTAGAAGCAGAACTGTGTTATATTGGGCTTTGTATTTCTTACAGAAAGAAATTCAAGCAATGAGTCAATGCAATCACCCCAATGTGGTGACCTATTACACATCTTTTGTGGTGAAGGATGAACTTTGGCTGGTTATGAAGCTGTTAAGCGGGGGTAAGTTACTGGTTTTACCTGTTTACCAGCAAGGAAATTGATTTTTTTCTCATGTACCTTCTTTGAGTCAGTTGACCTAGACCATCTTAGGAATGGGAAGAGAGACTGCACAGGATGAACCTTGAGACTGGATGTGTTACAGCAAGAACGTACAAGCTTGTGTGCACATTTGTGTATTTATATTTGTGGTACAGGCTAAAAATGACTGAGATAAATTCTATTGATCCAACTACTCTAATTTTTTAATCTGAATACATTAAAACTGTCTGTTAAGGCTGTATAGCAGAAAGTGATGAGAATTAAGTCACTACTGTCAGTGGGGCCTTTTTTTTGAGTTTCTCTAGAATCCACTCATTACTGGAAAAATGCATATATTTCTGATTTCATAATGAGTGTTTATCGTTCCTTATTTGAGGAGGATTCTTCCTAGGACAGGGATTATTTATGTGTTGTTTTATGATGATTGTTACTGGTGAGGTAGTTCTGGAAGAAAATAAAAAGTCTGGATTGAATGTGCTTGTGTCTTGGAAAAGCAAGACTCCAAAATAAAATATGTTGGTCCTGATTGTTATATGATATTAATCAAGGTTAATCGTGATGGCAGCAGACAACTGCACCATTGTACTAGAAAGCAAAGATTGGAAGTGCTTGTTCCATCATATTTGCTAGAATTGTTTAGTTCAGTCAGAAACAAGTGTACATCCTGAGAGAAACCAGCGATTCATGACAGGAATTACTGTGAGCTGATGAAAAATACCCGGATAAAAATAAAATCTTGCTATTAGTTTCCTTGAAATTTATAATAACTGAAGTTTGGTGTCAACCTGGATGTCACTAGGGATGTTGTCATCATTTGTTTATAAAGTGTTTCTCCTTCCAGTCTTGCAGGTGCTTGTTTACTCTGTCATGAACCATAATATAAGCTGGATGATAAATCAAAACTTTTCCTGTGCTAGCCTGTTTAAATATGGGACACTCCTGAATTGTTAATAAATGGTGTCTTAGCAAGCTGTTAGCAGATCTGTCTAATGAATCCTTGCATGTTACTCTATTCTTATCAAAACCCAGTGCTTTCTTTTTTTGCCTGAAGGAAATAGCAGTGTGCTTTATTCTGAAACCCAGTTACATGAGATCATTACATGTGCATGTAAAGATTCACATTTCAGTAGCATAGAAAGGATGACCAAAGAAAACTTTTCTGAAGAGTCTGATATGAAATTGCTGTATATATGCTTTTTTCTTTCCCACAACACAGGTTCAATGCTTGATATAATAAAGTATATTGTCAACAGAGGAGAGCACAAAAATGGTGTCCTTGAAGAACCCATCATAGCAACAATCCTTAAAGAAGTTTTGGAGGGCTTAGACTATCTACACAGAAATGGGCAAATTCACAGGTAGGAGTACAAAGACACAGAGAAAAGCATTTTCGAAGATGTTTAATACAAGTCAGCTGCAGATCATTGGCTAAGCAAAATGTATCGCCTCTTTCACACACTGTCAATCCAGTCACTACTCATCAAATAACACTGGGGGGTGCACTATAATCTTGGCTGCTGTTTGTCACTAATACTTCTTACTTGTTCAACCTTTTATCTCTTCTCTCTCTTTTCAATTGGAATAGGTCTGTTCTGTGCTAAGTATGCTAGAGGTGTGGTTGGTGCTAGAACTCCAGATATCTAATTTGAATGTAGTTTATATGATATGGGTTGTGGTTTGGTTATTGTGTGCACAGTAAACCTGTAGTCTTGGGCACTCAGATACTGCTGTATAAATGTGAAATTTATTTTTTCCTGGTAAACAGCAGTATTTATCACAAACTCTACAGACCTCTATCACCACATGTGAAGCTGGGACCGATACTATGGAACTACGTCTTGGTGTATATGCACTTATTGTTTGTTCTCTTTGGTGTTTTCTCTCTCCACTGACTTCTTAGTGTAAATTGTGCAGATCCCCTAGGGTGATCTATATACAACTGCTGTACCCAATCCACAGGTTGCTTTCACTGTGTGGATGTCATAAGTGCTGTACTCTAGCCATTCTAATTAATTTAACTGAGTCAGACCTGCCTTTTATTGAAGGTGCCTACAACATGGTCTCTGTTTAAAGCATTAGCCTTTTGTAGGGGAATCTTTTAAACAAAACCCAGATTATCTACAGACAGAACATTGAGAATGGAGGTATTGCACATGTAGAACATGAATTGTTCTTAATGTGCACTTCTTATGTCTCATCTTATAAATGAGCTGCCTCTGATGCAAATGAAGAACTATTTCCTCCTTTTGCAGAGGAAAAATGGAGATAAATGGAGAAATAAAGAACTGTTATCTTGACTTCTGTTCTGGAATGCCAAAGATCTGCCTCAACCCTTATTCATAGTCTCCTGTTAAACTGATACTGTTGTGGAAGGAATATTCATTAGATTTAAGGATAACCAGGCATTTTGAGGTTGGATTTGGGAATTCCCCTCATCTATTCTTAAGGGACCTTAAAAAAGATAAAAAGACAGAGACCCATTTGTTACATCTGAGTTTTGTTTTATAACATCTAATTTGTGAATTGCCCAGTACCACAGAAGCCTTGTTCAAGTGAGCAGTGTGTGTTCCTTAGCCAATGTTAGTTTTAAGAAGACTGTGGTAGTTCAGGGCATGCTGTATTAGGTGGTATTTGCCAGTTGGATATGTGTCCAAAACTCTTGAGGGATTTTGCTCTGTTGTTCCAATTGCATTCTTTTTTATGTATAAGGTAACAGGTTATGTTCCCTGGTGTGGGTTTAAAGAGCCGACAGAGCGAAGCTTTCAAATNTTATGAAGAGATAGCAGAATTATGGGATTGAATAACAATCTTCCAGTCCCCAGAAGACTCTTTTTAACCTTGTAGTTCCCAACCTGGGACATTCCCTTTCATTAGCGATGTGTTAATTATTTTTAGTAAATTTTTGTAAAGATTGATTTGCTTAAATTCTTAATGTTTATGATATATCCTGAATGAAAGATTTATCCTGTATGTTAAGAACAGGATGTTCATGTCTGTTAAAGAAAACCCAAACCAGAAAACCAGAAAGGTTTCTTCTTAACATGCATGAATAGTGTGTAAATAGATGTAGGTGACTATATATACCAAACATTAATTTGGATCTTTTTACACAGGAGAGGGAGCGTTTCAGAGAGTTTGAGTTCTGCACTCTTGTTTTACTGTAAATCAGTTATAATTTATTCTTCAATTGTTGTTTCTGTCTTTTAAATTTTAAAATGCTACCTAGTGAACCTAATTAATATACAATTAAAAATATATTTATGTAAAATATGTACATGCATACTGTCATACATAAAGGAACTTCTTTTTGTGCATTCTAGAGATTTGAAGGCTGGCAACATTCTTCTGGGTGAAGATGGCTCTGTACAGATAGCAGGTAATAGTGATAGTAGAGTAGTGGCTAAAAATAGGAAAAAGGTAGTTGCAACTGGATTGGGGGCAACAGATGTAAATTTTTCTGTTGGCTTTTAACTACTGCAAAGTATCCAGTTTCAGAGTTTGTGATTCTTGGGTAATGATACACAAGTTAGAAATTCTTCAGTATTTTTCTGTGTCACATCAAATACATGAGGACATTTTTAATGTCCTCTTAATGTTTTCTTTTATATCATCCATATATCTTAAACACCTTGCAAGCTGTAACAACTTGTATTTCTCTTCAAGGTTATTTTATTTATTCTCACAAGTAATTTTAATAGCTCTCAGGGATTAAAGAATCTGTATGTACTGCCCTTCTTGAAGACCTTGACTATACCTTAACTGGTCATTGGCATGCATGAGAGATATCTCACTGAGTATTCTTTTTGGCATTTCTACAGTTTGTCTTGCAGTACTACCGGTTGGTTACAGTTTAGCATCTTAAATATCCTCTGAATACACCTATTTGTTTCTTGAGTGGGAGTCTGTAAGAATCAAATTATTTGATCTTCGTAAGAGCTTAATACTGAGCAAGACTCCATCCATATCCCCTCTGTTGGATCAGTATCAGATACCTGGAAAAGATCTGATCTGACCTGAGTGATGAGGTGGTTATACCTGCTCCCTCTCCTAGCATACTCCCAGACCTTTCACATTTTATATCATGACCTAGTGATGAAAGCTTTGTGTTTAGTAGTCCTAAGTCATAAAAACAGCTATAGCCAAAAGTTTTTTTTTTTTTTTATGTAAGCAATGCTTTCAAAAGACCACATAAATGTATAGTCTGAGGACTGATTTCTGAAGTTTGTGAAACTGAAGAAATTGGTAGATTGAATAATTTACTAATTGGAGCAGTTTTAAATCTTCCTGGTTTAATTCAAGAATTTTGAACCAGATAAAAAATTTTATGGGCTTGAATTTTAATAAGATATTAAACGATGTTTATTCAGGTGATTATATACAACAGTTGCCTTTGCTTTGTATAGCACTTTGTGCAACTGCTGAGATTCTATATCTGTGTTGTCCAAGTATTCTTCTCATATTGTAAAGCAGCAGATATCCAGGCAACCCACTTAATTAAAAACTAAGAAGAACTAAAAAGTTGACAGATAAAATCCCATGAGCCACCTGAAATAAAGCTATTGACTTTAGATTATTACTTTCACACATAATCAAATTACACTCTCCCAGTAATCAGATAATGTTCAAACAAAGGCTTAATTTATCCCTTTCTAGTTCAGTTTCAGAGCTTGTTTTCTTGACCTTTTCCACCTTTTTGCTGTAGGCATCTTAATTAGTGAGGCTTTAGTTGTGCTTCTAGGGCATTCAGTGCATGTTGTTCTGAGGAAGTTTGGTGACTGGATAGGTATGTGGAATATGTCTTTCTGTGATGCATTATTTCAACACTAGGTTATTTCTGACCTCCAGGTGAGAAGCACAGTAATGTTAAACCTGTTTCTTGGTTGGCATGAGGCTGCTCGGGTTGGGACAGCTAAACATTGCACATGAGCCGAAAGCCAGTTTTGAATTTCAAAGCGGCTGAAATTCCTCTTTCTTGCACCTTTTTGCCTTGACAAAGTGTTCTGGAGCACTTCAATTTTTGAAGAGCAGATACTTGATGATTTCGCTTCTTTTCATCTCCTAGAAAAACTTGGGATGTTTTGATTGTCCGTTCTCCTGCACCCCAAGCTTCTATAATGAAAAGATGTACTTGTTGCACAACGCTGCTATGATGAGTATGATGAGTAATACTATAGGATACAGTTATCCATTAGCATTTCTGGGTTCTAAGGGGCTCACAAATGAAGCTTGGCCCAGTGTTTCTCTGACAAAAGTTTTTGTGCAGAAAAGCATAGATTCTTCAGAGAATTGGGATACCTTGGGATAGACATGTGATTATGGATCTCAGAGATTCTGGATACAGAATCTGCTCAGTCCTTGGTGGGAAAGAGGAAAATGCACATCTTTTTGTTCCATTTAAATTGGACAGACATTTTTTAAGTTAATGAGGCTTTTGTCTTTCTAAGCCTGAATTGCCTGGTGACGGTCAAAGTATTGAAGGAACCAGTAAAGAAATAGGTGTGCGAGATGAGTTAAGAAACATACAGCAAAGAGCAGTCATACACAGAGATTGAAATGTAGAAAATGTGCACTGTAGGATGCATTTTGTCTACACAGGAAATGACAGTTCAGTAAAACTTGTCAAAAGAGAAAAAAAGGATGTGCATTTTGAGGGATCTAGAAAAAAGACCCTACTCTTAAATTTTGTGGTAATGCATAGCACATGTTCCAGTGAGGCACTGGAACAGGTTGCCCAGGGGGGTTGTGGATGCTCCCTCCCTGGATGTGTTCAAGGCCAGATTGGATGAGGCCTTGAGTAACCTGTACTAGTGGGAGGTGTCCCTGCCTATGGCAGGGGGTTGGAACTAGATGATCCTTGAGGTCCCTTCCAACCTTACCGTTCTATGATTCTATGATTCTATACCCACAGAAATGTTTGGGAAAGATCTGGTTAAAAGTAGCAAAGCTTATGCCTCAGATATTCAAGCCAGATGGAAGAGATGTCAGGGACAATTTTTGTTTGTCATCCCAAGCTTTCCTTGGCCAACCTCAATATCACACGAATGTGATGCATTATTTCTCTCCAAGTCTGCACTGTAACCCTACGTGTGGCCTTAGCTGAGCCTTAGGCTAAAGTCTGCAGCCACTGCCAAGGTAAGAAGGTTAGGGGAGAAATGTTTTTGCTGCCTGTGACTTCCTGCAGCAGCTGCTTTGCAGCTATGCAACCATGGAAGCAGTGACATTGTCTTTCTCCCAGGCCTAACCCTGACACTAGATCCTGGTTTTAGCTGAGGCTTAGTCAAAAGTCCCAACCATGCCTCAGGTGAAAAAGACTTGTGGATTATACTTATTTGGACAGCTCTGATTCATTTAATTTCAAAGTGCTTTACTAGTACAGCTAAATCAGGGCTCATCATTCAGTTTTTTATTTGATATTAGCTGTGACTTTTGGTACCTAACACTGTTGGCCTGTTTAGCTCTTTCTGTGTAATATTTTCCCCTTTCTTCTGAATGTGAGTTGTTCTCAATAATACTATATTTTCTGTGTGATAGGAAGCTTGCCACTGCAAATCATGTCTTTTCTTAAATAACCTGCATTTGTGAAAGCTGTGTCTAGGATGGGAAATTAAAGTCTTGTTTTTATTGAAAGCATTTTTTCTCTGTGTAAACATACAACAGTATTTGACTGGTAGGTCCAATTCAGTTAGTGAAATACTCATTGTATCTTTGTCAGTGACATGTTGCAATATTTCATTGTGACACTTATACAAGAAGAAATTTCACTTTTCTTTTTTTCCCTTATTTTTTCTTTTTTCTTTCTCCTCCTTCACCTATTTATATTTTTTCTTTGGTCATTGTCTTTTTCAAAATTAATGTTATGTTAATAGGGATAAACTGCAGCAGAGGTGCAGAGGCTAAGTCAGAATTTTAACTGTGTATCTCAGTTCTTGAAAGGCCCTGTAAACAGTTGTCCAATACAAACTATTTGATAATGAAAGAACATACTGGTTTTTTCCATGTCTCTCATTTCCTTTTGCATTTTTTTATTTTTATTTCTGCTTGTTCACCTTCTTATTATAGGCAATAGTTCCTCTTCATAAAACTGCATTGAATTTTAGGGCATTAAAAACTTAGAGGAAAAGGTTTATGAGACCATTCATACTTTTTAGAAGTACAACCAAAACCTCTATTATAAATAACATGAATTTTAGGGGAAAAAAATTAGTGGTTTTCATTCATTGGACAAGCTGTAGGGAAGTTTGAGGCTTGCTTCTTACTTGTCTACTGTATTTCTGTGTTTTTATCTGTGTAGAAGAGGTCAGAATTTGAGTCTGTCATCCTTAAAGGTTGCTTAGTGGAAAGTAACGGTAAAACTACATTTTCTGTAGTTCTAGTTTGGTTTTTTTTTAATGTTAAAAGATTTTTTTTTTTCTTTGCTGTTTTGGAATTTGGAAAAAAATACTTATATCATGGCCTACTATTAAATATATGTTGTTGATCACTTCACTGATTATCTTTGATCTGCCATGTCTATGGAAATTTAAGTTATACATAGTATTCAGTCTTGTTCAAATGGCATTCAAATTTTCAAATTCAAATTCAAACCTTTAAATGCTGTG